>JAMJFZ010001232.1:4697500-4755000 GCA_026225945.1 Cricetomys ansorgei | reverse complement strand
TTGCAGAACAACGCGAGCCTGTGCTTCCCCCCCACCCCACCCCCCGCCACCCCGCTTCCCTGCCCTATCGCCTCCCCCTTCCCCACTCCGGCACGCGCGTCGCACCTCACTTGTTACAAATACGTTACACTTCCAGAGTGATGTGCGCGTGGCGCCGGCGGGAGGGCACGGCTCCGAGCCCAGCCTCGCACCCACTCTCCCAGGGCTGCAGGGCACCAGAGTGGACCGCCGACTCCCAGGAGTCGGCAAAAAGACCCAAACCTAACCTGCACCCGCGGAAGCTTCCTTCCATCCCCACCACCGAATTTCAGAATAAAGTCCCATTGAAAACGGGGGAGGGGTAGGAACAGGCAGGTCCCCCAACTCTCACCGAGGGAATCCGGTTTAAGAATATTTTAATTCTTCCACTCGGGCACTCCCAAACATTAAAACCCCAACCAATTGAAAATACATACACAAATGTGGAAAGGAAAACAAAAATCAAACCGGAAAGTTCAAAGCGCCAGGCTGCGGGGGGTGGGGGGGGAGGGTTGACAGTGGGGACTGCGGGGGGAGGGGGGGAAGCTGCCTGGTGCTAGGCGCGGGGCCCGATGCTCGGCGAGGGTCCGATCGACCGCGTGGAGACTGTGATGCCACTCAGCAGACGTGCGTGTACGTGTGTGTGTGTGTGTGTGTGTGTGTGTGTGTGTGTGTGTGTGTGTGTTGGGGGGCGGGGGCTTCACACCCTAATCCAGCCCGCCCCTTGCGGATCTCCCCTCCCCTGCCTGCCAGCCGCCCATCCTCAGAGAGAAAAATGTGAGTGTGGGCACATTACGCACCATTAGGGAGACACTACAGTTTTAATGTGGCCTAATTAGTGCCGCTAACCGAGCAAATATTATTATATTGAATAATGGTAATACGATGAAAATATTAATGCCTTTGAACTTTGCACATGGGAGTCGTTCCTTCGGCTCTCCCGGGACACTCCGAGCAAGCTCAGATCCAACAGCAGATGCGATCAGGAGCACCTCCGGGAGAAAGGCGAACCCAAGGCCAGCGCACACACCCACGAGTCACTTCAAGCACGAAAACCACTCCTTGGGCCCTGCTACCCACCACCCACCACCCCAAAGACCCTTTTCCAAATGTGTACCCCCCCACACCCCGGCTAAAAGGAAGTGAATCAGACTAAAGTCCACTCAGGTCTGTTGTTACTGTGTTTCTCTCTTCTGAAATACTGGAGTGTTATGGTGGGCACGCCCGACTTTCAGTCTAAACACAAGCTGCGAGGCAGGTAGAGTTGGGGCGCGGGGCGGGGCGTGAGGGGACTCACTTAATTAGCATTTAAATTCACAGTCCCCCTGTTACTAGCAAATGTTTTTTCTCTTGGGATCTTGGTGGAAAAAAAATGGCAATAAACAATTAGAAAATGCGGAAGGCTCCTCAGAATTAGGATTCTAGTAAATCTTAATTCCTATGGCTTTGTAGGACCTGACCATGGAGAAGCCAGGTGGGAGGGGAAAGGCACGTGGGGGGCCGGTGTGAGCCCCACTTCTCCCAGACCCCGAACACTCACCCCTTTCTTATGGAGCTCCTGGGAACAGAACCTAGGATATGGTTGTCTCGTCCTTGAGAGGGGTCCTCTTTCCTGATTGAGGGCCATACCCGGGGAAGGTCCTGGGAATTTTCATCTTGGAGTGGTGTGTGTGTGTGTGTGTGTGTGTGTGTGTGGTGGGGTAGGGGGGTGGTAATAGGACAGCGGAATCCTGGGCCTAGAGCGCCCCCTCTCAGTCTGAATTGCCTCGCTTGGCTGCTGGACGCCCCTACGTGTTGTTGGCAGGCCGAGAGGAGCTCCTTCCCAGACAAACTCGGTGTCAGTTGCGGTTGAAAGCCTTGCCTTTCTATGTAACCAATCCCTTACTCCCAAGTGGGAGCGATGGTACTACAAATGACCTTCTAGACACTTGTCTAGTCCCTAGGGCCCCGGGGCAGGGGCGTGAACCGGAGCCCTGGAGAGGGGTGCTGGCCGCGGTCTGGAGGGGTAGGACAGTTTCCCACCTGCCATGGGGGATCTGAAGCCAGCCCCGCCTGCACCGAGGCTGGAGACTGGGCGGGGAGCTTCCAATTTGTTCCAGTGATGGCTCTTACTTAATAAGGCGATTGATTAGCGCTCCAAGTGCCGTTTTAATTAGCCGCTTGTTAATTAACATCGTAAATGAATTTCCCCTTCTCTGATTGGCATTTTTTTTTTTTTTTTTTTTTTTTTTGAGCAGAGCTCTTCCGCTGCGGCCTTTCCAATCCCTTTAACCTCAGGAACCTTCTTATATAAGAATCATCTCCCAGATAGCAGGGTTCACAGGGCGGTTTTTTAAACTTCTCCAGGAGCTGGTCTTCAATGCACAGCGGTTCCGTTTAGAGTGAAATTAAGACCTCTCCCCACGATACCCCGGATTCTCCTCCGCAGTTTTCACCTGTCACCTTTTCTTTCTTCACCCTTGAATTAGAAGAGACCTTTTCCTAGACCCGGTCAAACGATCTAGTCTTCCAGAATTTGGCATTCTAGAAAGTAAGGTTTAAAAAGCAGGAGTAGGAGAAGGGAAGGGGCCACTCTGTTGTTTTGGGGAGTGCTGGAATCAGGCTGAAAACTGTGTGACCTGCTGTGTGTGTGTGTGTGTGTGTGTGTGTGACTTCCTCTTCTGGCTGTACTCTCTTGAGCCAACATTTGCCTACTAATTGTAGCCCAGTCTCGATCAATTAGCACCACCTTTCTCTTAGCTATCACATAAATATATTCTGTGTATTTATAAATAGAAATAAATTTCTGTAGCTCACTACTTGGGACACATCCCAGGTTCTGCCCCTGTCTCTCTGCTGTCCCAAACACCTCCCCTCAGGTGCAGGTGACTCTTCTTGCTCTCTCTTGAGCTCCCACCCTACCAAGTTCATGCATTATGACAATTCCCAGAACACACAAGCACCTGCCATATAATGCACATTCGGTAATGTTTATTAACGAATACATAAATGGAATTAATGGGGGGGGATGAAAAAGAACGGCTAGTGTGCACTGCCCATAACTAGAATAATTGGACCTCGGTGGGGAGGAGGGCTAAAGGCCCTGGCAATACAGACCAAACTGGCTTCTCCAGTCTTTCCTGAGTTAGGCTCCCCTCTGAGTGCCCTGTGCACCACACAGCTGCCTCCTGGCTACACCCCTCACTGGTTTCTTCCCCAACTTATCAGCTTTAATGTTTTGGTAAAGTGATAAGTTCTGCAAATTTTAAGATGCCAGAACTATCTCTCAAAACTTTCAATCTCACATGACAATTACAGTCACACAGGGCACCATTTCAACTCTTTTCTATTGGAATAACTTTGCTACCTTCCCCCCCCCACCTTTCTTTTTACCTTTATTCCTCTGCTTCAGTCTCCACTCTCTTGGTTTCAGTCTATAGACAAGACTGAAGAAAAGGCTCAATTTCGTTGTTTTCGTGTTTTTCTCATTAAGAGATTATTTTTTTCCAGGCAAGAATGCATCGATACCTAAAGCAGTTGAAAATTTATTAGTAAACTGTAAAAAGAGAAAGGAACCTCCCACGTGCGTTCAATCATGAGGTGGCAAGGTCACACCATGGTTGCGGAATCAGCCTTAGACTGTGGAGAGCCTATTTGTGTATCTTGCATCTTTTATAGAAAGAAACAATAGCAGGGTACCCCGGTTTGGGGTTCTTGGCGCCGCCCAGTGGAGAGAGGCGCCTTTGCACCTCATTCCGGTCAGTTGCCCCTGTCATAAGGGCTCTCTAAATGTTCAAATGGATATGAGAGAAGAAACAGCAATTTCAAGTTCACCACAGTTCGGTGGTAATTTCACCAAAATTAAAATCCCTTTAAAAAATCTGATGCTCCAGTTTAAAAGGACCTCAAAGTTACAGAGTGAAAGTGAACGGTGGTAATGTACCCCATATACCATTCAGTTTTGTGTTTGGATCCTTCTCTGAGGTGCGTGTGTGGAGAGGGATAATCTTCGCTGCTGATCCGTGTCGATGTACCCTGCACAACCAGGAAGGAAATCGGTCCTTTGTTATTCACAGCAAATAAACTGCTTTCTGAGCAACAAATTTAAAAATCTCCCCAAATTCAAGAATTTTCAAAAAGGAGGGGGGGAATGAAAGGAAGGGGGAGGAGGAGGAGATGTGAAGGCCAGGAAATGGAAGATCATTTTAAAATGTATGTTAGTTTAGGACATGATTTTCTTGTATTTCAAACCCATTGTGTGTGTGTGTGTGTGTGTGTGTGTGTGTGTGTGTATCCGAGATTAAAAACTTGGAAATGAGGTAAATCTGTTTCTGAATTTCAGTATTATGACACCCACTCCCCCCCACCCCCGTGTGTGTGACAAGGTCTCTCTACACAGCCTTGCTGTCCAGGAACTCACTATGTAGACCAGATCGGTCTGGAACTCAAGAGATCAGTCTGTCTCTGCGTCAGAGTGTTGGGATTAAAGGCGTGAACCACCATACCCCGCTGAATTTTGATTTCTTTTAAAGATGAAAAGTGAGCTTTTTTTTTTTTTGCCACAAAATGCACTTTCTGGTGTACGCTATATCTACTCTTTAAAGAAAAAGGCAGCAGAAAAGACGTGTGTCTAGGGTGGGGTTAAACTGAGAAAAGCTAAACAAAACCGTAGCTCTCAGGGTTCATTACTTTGGTGATCAGACTTTGAGTCCCCTATGGTTTTTGAGGACATTCCTAACATTTCCTGGGACCAAAATCACGATTGCTTCGAAGACTAAACTCTAAACTATTCATGAGAAAAGAAAATCTGATATTGACATTTTCTTAAGAGAATATGATCGGGAGCAGTCACAAGATGGGCTCTACTGAATTTGCTTTCGAGTTTCATGAAACACCCCTGCTCCACCGGCACGCACATACACACATACACACACACACACACACACACACACACACACAGGCCTTCTTCTCTTCCTTTCTCCTCAGATTCATCCTTTCGTAAGGTCGTATCCCCCATCATCTATCCTGCCAATGTTGTGAATTATTCCAAGAAAAACTCCCTGCCCACCCGCCCTGCACAAGCTGTGCCATCAGCCTTTGAGCTCTTGAGTCGTTGCAGGCGTCGGAACAAAACAAAAACAGGCTTAAATGAATTATTTATCAAGGTCGAGAATAATTGATTTGTACAGGGCCGTCAGTGCTGGATTTTAAATGTTTTCTCCCCTTCCTCGATTTCCGAGAGCTTACTGTGAATTGCCCCCTCCCCCCAGTGCGAGGAGAAGGTGCACTTCATGTTGTTGGGTGATGTCACGGTAGGAACCCCAATCGATAACTGGCCAGGGAAGGAAGAGAGTTCGTCCCGAATTCTCCTGCAGCCTGGTTCCCTTCCTACCCTTCCCACAGGGGTCAGGAGTCCAAGACTGCCCATCGGAGCCCTGGAGCCTGAGATCACTTGCCTCAGTGAGGTCAATCCTCAGCCGTGGTGGCAACCTTTGAAGGCCAAGGCCTAATCTGAAGGCTCCTGGGATGGTGTGCAGAGCCAGCACCCAATTCTTGCGCCAAAGGCCGCTGGCTGTCTCGGCCCTCCGAGGCTGCAACCCAGCCTGGCCCGTGGCCACCCGCGGGGCCTAGCCACGTGTCTTTAGAGGGGTTCTCAGATCCCGCAGGCCTCCGGTGTCTGCCAGTAGCACAGCTTGGTTTCTGCTAGCCAACCCCAGTTTCCCCGATAGAGATAGACTCTCCTTCCGAGAAAGAAGAGAGCTACCTGGATCTTGGTAGCCTTGGTCCCTTGTCAGCGACAGCGCGACGAAAAATGATACCAGGATGGTATGAAACAGCTCAAGACACTCGAAATAACGCGGGTTCTCTGGAACCTCAAAGACTTAGATGTACCCAGGATGGATCGCCACCCACCACCTCCTCCTTCCAGACCTGAGACTCACACACTTCCCAACCCGAGGAAGCAAGATCTCTGGAGGTCATCTGCCTCTGGGTCCTCAATGGAGAGGGGGAGAGAGAAAAGAAAAAAGAGAAAGAAAGAAAGAAAGAAAGAAAGAAAGAAAGAAAGAAAGAAAGAGAGAGAGAGAGAGAGAGAGAGAAAAGAAAGAAAGAAAGGAAGGAAGGAAGGAAGGAAGGAAGGAAGGAAGGAAGAAAGAAAGAAAGAAAAAAAGAAAGAAAGAAAGAAAGAAAAAGAAAAAAAGAAAGAAAGAAAGAAAGCAGGCAGGCGACGCACAGAACCGCAACCAGACCCTGTCCTTCACTGACTTGATTCTACACCGAGTCACGGAAAACGATGCCAGCCACGCAGATTCATAAGGTTCTTAAAAATGGTAATTTGGAGTAAAATGTAACTCAAAGAACTTTGAATCATTCATTAGCACCTTATAATTACTCTGCTAATTAGGTTGACACGGCACTTAATCAGGAGTAATACGCCGTCTTGTCGCTGGCGCTTCCCATTACTCTGACGTTCAACAAGAGACAGGTTGGAGACGTCCTGAAGGAGAGAACCGAGTCGATTCCCTCCGCCACGGCCACCCTGCGGCAGCGGGGAGGGGACGGAAGAACCGGGGGACGGCCGGGGCGCAGGCCGAGGACTCGCCGCCGGGTGCCCGCAGTCCGCAGCCCCGGGGCACCGCAGGGTACCGCGGATGCCCGCGCACTGGGGAGCGCCCCTGGCAATCCCCGACCCGGCCAGGCGCGTCTCCCAGCGCGGGCTCCGGCCGCACACAGGGCCGGTCGTCCCCGACGAGGGTCGAGGATGGAGGCCGGGCTCCGTCCGTCTCCAGGCTCTGCTACCCGAGGACGAGCTGGAGCGCACCGGGCCCGGAGGGGAGACCAGAGCAGACGATCTGCGGGCCCACGCGGGGCTCCGGCTGCGGGTGTCACACACTTTCCCAGGGAGTCCCCAGCACCCTTTCCCCCGTTCCTCGTGTTCGTGCTTGGGGACCGTGCGAGCGCGGCCTCGCTGCGGCCACGGGGACCTTCGCGGCCTCTCCACGGGCCCTGCATCCCGACTTAACGCCCGCAGCTGACGAGCGGACCCCCGCGTGCCCGCGTCCCCCCCTCCGGGCCCTCCCCACCGCCGCTCGCCGGCCGCTCGTTACAGCGGGCATCACTACTTGGACCCCCGGAGTAGGCGCCGGGCGCGGGGCCCGGGAGCGCGGAGCTCCGGTTCTCAAAAGAGCAGCGGGGTTCGAGGCGCGCTGACTGCCGGGCCAGGCGCGCGCCCATTGGCTCCCCGCACGTCGGCGTCGCGCGCTGGCGCCCGAGCGGCCAATGGGGCGCGGGGCCCGGGCGGCGGAGGCGCGGGGGAGGGAAGGAGGGGGGAATCGGCGGCGGGTCCGTGACGTCACGGGAGGGGGTCGGCGCCGCCCGCGAGCGGGCGGATGACAAGCCGACGCGCGGGGCAGCGGCGGGAGTCGCCGGGCGCCGCCTGTCCGCGGTCTCCTGCGCCCGCGCCCGCGCCCGCTCCTCCGCTCCGCGTCCTCCTCCGGGGGCGGCGGCTCCGCAACTTTCCGAGAAAGTTCAGAAACTCGGCCTCCGGGGGCGGCCGGGTCGCGGCGGTCACCTCGAGGGGGCCCGCCCGGGGCTTCGCGGCCGCTGCACCTGCTCGGCCTCCGCCGCCGCCCGGGACCGGGCAAGTGGGCAGACGCAGGCGGCGGCGGCGGCGGCGGCGGCGGCGGCGGCGGAGGCGGCGGCGGGGTGGCGGAGGCGGCGGCGGGGTCCCCCCCTGCCCGCTGCACCTTCGCCTCGGTGCCGCCCGCCGCCGCCCACGTGCGCGGTGGCCCCGCACCGGGCTGCTCGCCGAGCTTCGGGCTTACCGTTCTCGCCGTTCTTTCTCTCTCTCTCTACTTTTTGCATAAGGGGAAAGTTGAGTCGAAAGTCACCAGTTGTCACCTCCCCGTCTCCCTCCACTCCTGCCCCATTTTTTTTAAAGCGGTGTCAACGGCTTTTTTTTTTTTTTTTTTCCAGTCTTTTATGCTCCGTAGTTTCCGTCGCTCGGTCCCGGCGGCTGCTGGCCCTCGGAGTGGCGCGGACCTCATGTAGAAATGACTGCGATGGAAGGGGCCAGCGGCTCGAGCTTTGGAATAGACACGATTTTGTCCGGTGCCGCTTCCGGCAGCCCCGGCATGATGAACGGAGATTTCCGCCCTCTCGGCGAAGCGAGGGCAGCGGATTTTAGGAGCCAGGCTACGCCGTCACCCTGCTCGGAGATTGACACCGTGGGAACGGCGCCCTCTTCCCCGATCTCGGTCACCTTGGAGCCCCCGGAGCCGCATCTCGTGCCGGACGGGCCGCAGCATCTCCATCACCTCCACCACGGCCAGCAGCCTCCGCCGCCGGCGGCCGCGGGCCCCGCGCAAAGTTTGCAGCCTTCGCCCCAACAGCCGCCGCCGCCACCACCACCGGCCGCCCAGCAGCTGGGCTCGGCAGCCCCGGCCCCCAGGACTGCCACCTCGTCTTTTTTAATTAAGGACATCTTGGGAGACAGCAAGCCTCTGGCGGCCTGTGCGCCCTACAGCACCAGCGTCTCGTCTCCTCACCACACCCCGAAGCAGGAGAGCACCGCGGCGCACGAGAGCTTCAGGCCGAAGCTGGAGCAGGAGGACGGCAAGGCCAAGCTGGACAAGAGGGAGGACTCCCAGGGCGACATCAAATGCCACGGTGAGTTGTGCCGGAGCAGCCCTGGCGTTGGAGGCCGCTGACCCGCCCGGGTGTGCAAGCTGCAGACCCGCCGGGGTGTGCAAGCTGCAGACCTGCCGGGGTGTGCAAGCTGCAGACCCGCCGGGGTGTGCGAGTAGGGAAGGCACCCCAAGTTCAGTTGGTTACGCTTCCACCTCAAGACCTTCACCAGCTCCAGTCTTTGTTTTATTTAATTTCGAACGTGCTGTGCGGAGGTTGGCGGCCGGGAGAGTTAGATGGGTATTTTTCGTTGAAAGCAGAGATAGATTTTCTTTTTTGGCTGAGACCTTAGGAGGAGGTGGAGAGAAACTTGTAGCTGTGGTTGTCTAGGTCTGTGGTCGCAACTTGATGCTTATTCATGAGTGAACACCCCCCCCAAATATTTCCCAAATACCATCACAGGAGTTGTCTGATTTAATGTCGGAAAATTTTCCAACACTATTACAGGAGCAATTTATTTTTTTACTAACTGGTGATTAATACAGAAAAAAAAATCATTGTCCATTTTTAAAAACACCCGGTTCACCAGTACACCTAACAAAATGTCTGTAACTTGGTAAACTTTTGACCCTTTACAATAATGACATAGTTATGAACATTAAATGTTATGGAATTTTATTTGTTTTTGAAAAATCAGGACAACGGAAATTATCTTTTAACACTATTTTCTTCTCATGCAATTTCCTAAGTAATTGTTCTGGTCTTTGTGTTGCAAAAGAGTTTTAACATACCAGGGAAGTTTTTTCTTTTTCCCTTTACTGGTACGTTGTTGTTATTATTATTATTGCTATTATTGCTACTACTATTATTATTATTAACTCTGGAGTCTCTGATAAAGGTTGCTGTCTGGAAGATAGGATCTAGGCTTCTCGTTTTTACTGCTTATAGCATTAGCATAATAGTGCCCCAAACAGATGTACAGTCTGGTCTGGCGATTTTTCGTGCACCAACCTCCCCAGTGGGTCAATTAGAGAGATTATTGTTCTTCCTGCAGGGAAGATCAAGGAGCGCTGCGCAAACCGGTACAAACAGAGGGGGATTGACATATCGATTTCCCAGCATTTCAGCAAAAAAACCAAAGTTGACAAATAGAATCCGGAAATTTCTGCACTGTCACCTGGATGGACTCAAGTATTTTTTGAGCTCAGCTCAGTGTCTGGGTGACACATTTTCTCTGAAGGCTGAAAGAGACCTGATACTGCGGAGATGCAAGGGGAGGGGGGCGGGAATTTGAGCCCAGTATTTTCTAGATACATCTGAAAAAGAGAAACAAAGATTTCTAACTTCCACTTAGCAGGGGAAAAAATTAAAAGCAGCACGATGCCTGCTTGTCATAAAAACAGAGTAGAAGGACTTTAGAGGAATACCAAATAAAGAATGTCCTCTTGAAAACAATGAAGATTGGGCCTTTGCTCTCCCTTTAAATCAAAGAAAAATAGTAATGGGACCAGATACCCTTAGAACTCTCCTGGGCCTCTACACTGTCTACGGCCCAGCGAGGTGTGTGTGTGTGTGTGTGTGTGTGTGTGTGTGTGTGTGTACACGCTGATGTAGCCTTCCCAGGTCCCCTGGTGTGGGAATGTGGCTGTGTGTGCCAGGAGGACTTTCCTCTATCCCCTGTTTCAGGCTAATTTACTGAGGCTTGTCACTGTTTCTACCCTAGGAACAAAGGAGGAAGGAGACCGGGAGATTACAAGTAGCAGAGAGAGTCCCCCTGTGAGAGCCAAGAAACCTCGAAAAGCCAGGACCGCTTTCTCGGACCATCAGCTCAATCAGCTGGAGCGCAGCTTTGAACGACAGAAGTACCTGAGTGTCCAGGACCGCATGGACCTGGCAGCTGCACTCAACCTCACCGACACCCAAGTCAAGACCTGGTACCAGAACCGCAGGTGAGGCAAGCTGGGCGCCTGCGCCTGCGCCTGTTGACCGGGCCATTCACCAACAGTCAGTCATTCTTCTTGCCCTCTAGAGACTAGGCACAGAGAATCAGAGGGGCTGTAGTGGGTGCTCCAGGCAGTGGCTAGCCACACCTCCAAATGAGAGAGACCAAGGGCACCAGGAGTTTGGATACCTTTGTGCTTTCTTAAATGTCTTAACAAGCGGTTCTTTCCCCCTTTGAAATTTGAGATACTGGAATTTTCTCCATTTTGTCCTCAAATCAACCAAGCCACACCTTCTCCAATTGAAACGTGTGCAGCTGACACTCAGGGTGAGCCTGTGTGCACAGGGCACCCCTTAGACCCGCTACAGGCTGGCTCCAAATGTCTACAGCGGCCAACACGACCCAGCTATGGAAGTCCCCACAGAGCTGTTCCACCAGCCTTGGCTTAAGTGTGAGGCAGTTGGGAAAGCCAAGATCCAAGCCTTGGTTGCCATAGCATGGAAGATTAGGGAAGCCCATCTGGGTTAGAGTTGGACTGGAGGCCACAGACTGGAGAATCAGGCAGCTGGTTGAGCATCCAGTCTGGAGTGTTTGTGGCGGGGGAGGGAGTGTCTGTCCCCTGTACTGTCTGCTCCTGTAGTCTCATAAGGAGAAAGGGTGTGAAGGGCAAGCAGACCCTATCCTACACACCACTGATTCTCCAAAAAAGACATTAAGACAGAGGCTGGCCTCACCGGGGAGGGGGGGAAGGCTAGAGCCACACGTGGGCGATAGGAGGTTGTGCCCTGTTCCACACCTGGCACTCGGCTCCCTCGGCTCAGGTCTCTGCCCCCTCTGTGTTCTAATCGGTCATAAGTGGGGTTGGAAATGTCCATCCAGTTGTCATCTTCCCATAATTTTCTGTCTCATTACATACGGTTTCAGCCACCCTAATTCTGTCGGAAAACATTAGTGTCATTTGTAGCCAATTTAAAACCGGCAACATGTTTATTAATTTGGCTGGAGCTGCTGGGTATGGATGGTCCACCAGGTTTGCCTTCCTTCCTAGGGCGTTTGAGTAAGGACTTCCACTCTCCCTAGCAGTGGGGGAGGGAGGAGACCCGGAAAAAAAGGACCACAGGTTTTAAGTACTACTTTATCGTAGAGGAGGAAATACCTTGAGATTCATCTCCTCCCATCTAAAATGGTCAGGGGGTACCGCTCTCCAGGGAGAGCTCTCTAGCGGATTCCATCTTTAAACGGCGTCTCCCTTCTGTCCTCGCCCTAACGCCGGGTCTGAGTGAAGGAAGAGGTGTCCCTCAGCCTCGGGGAATCCAAACCCGGAGTCTCGGCGGCCCTTTGTTTCTAGTTTTGATTTTCTTGAGTGCTATGGGGTGGGGGAGGAGGCCGAGAGCCAACATTTTAGATTGCTGGTCGCGGAGCCCGTTGGAGGAGAGTTGGGGGGACGGCAATGGGAGACAGCTGGTGGAAAGATGGGGTTTCATTTGACCTCCAGGAAAGTTGCAGGATGTAGTTAAATCGTGGGGTGGTCGGTAGAGCCGAGGGCCAGGGAGGGCAGAGACGCTCGTGGGATTCCGTCTGGGAATGTCTCCACGCAGAAGAAGGTGCAGTTTGAAGAACCGATTTCGGGTTTGGGCCGTCCTGAGTGCGAGTGGGCGAGGCTGGGGGCAGGAGACGTGCCTTTGGTTTGGGGTGCCCTAGGCCTCCCCTTGAGTGGGGAGGGAGGCCGGGGAGCGGCGGGCCCGGGGGCCGGGACCGTCCTCCACAGCCGCCGCCCGCCCGCGCCCACGGCTTTCTTTCAGAACCAAGTGGAAGCGGCAGACAGCAGTGGGCCTGGAGCTGCTGGCCGAGGCCGGGAACTACTCCGCGCTGCAGAGGATGTTTCCGTCGCCTTATTTCTATCACCCCAGCCTGCTGGGCAGCATGGACAGCAGCACGGCGGCCGCGGCGGCCGCGGCCATGTACAGCAGCATGTACCGGACTCCTCCAGCGCCCCACCCGCAGCTGCAGCGGCCGCTCGTGCCCCGCGTGCTCATCCACGGCCTGGGGCCTGGGGGACAGCCGTCCCTCAACCCTCTGTCCAACCCCATCCCAGGCACCCCGCATCCCCGGTGAAGAAAAGGGGGGGGACAGTGCCGAAGTCCTCCAGGTTCCCACCCCGCCCCCGGACAGCTGCCCCGCCTCTCCCCGCACCAGGCCAACAGGAATAGAGGCAAAGGAGCAAAAAGGGAGCTCACCGGTGGGCTGGGGTCCCCAAGGACCAGCCAGCCCTCTGCTCTCCATCTGCCCCCTCAGAGGCTTGGCTGCAAAGCTCCCCACCAGTGTGACTGGAGAAAATACTGACCCCACTGAAAGTGCAACCAGTAAGTGAAAACATCCACACAAAAAAACAAAAACAAAACAAAAAAAAAACCCTCGAGTTCTTTTTAACAAAATGACTTTAGGGACAAGCAGAAGGGAGGGAGGGAGGGAGGGCTAACAAGGAATGAGATAAGGGCCTGGAGAGGAACCTCTTGGTAGACAGAATTGTTGCTGGACAGACAGCCTGAAGTCACCCCAGGCAGAAGGTGGTACCCTGGACATCCAGTCTGCCTCGGAGCACAGGAGGGTGACAGGGAACTTTGCACTGATTTCTCATGAGCTTTTTTTCTTCTTCTTCTTCTTTTTTTTCTTTCGGAAAAGTGGCATGCTACATAATATGAAAAAAAATGTACATTTGAAAGACTGAGTGATAAGTGATATATCATATTTATTATATGTTGTCCGAAAAAAGAGTCACTTATATACGTCAGTAAAAACATGATTTTTTTTCTTTTCATGTCTTTTTGATTCAGTAAAATAAATGCTTAGACAAAAGTATAGATTTTTTTGTGATTGAAAATTACAAAAATAAAGTTTATCTTTTTTTAACAAGCGATGAAATCCCAGGGAGCTGATTTTACTTAAAATAGCACGCACCGAGGATGCTTGTGATCAGAAAATATCCCTTCAGTCGTAGTCTAAAAAATCTGCCAAGACTTTTAGCTGGCTTGTAGACAGACCGCTCCAGTAGTCCGGGTGGCCGCCCCGTCTAAGCTATATAGCCTACGCTTGATACTTGTCTTAAGCGAACGGTTTACAGAATACATACTTGTTTGTGAACCGTGGGTGATAGTTAAGTAGGCAGCTGAATTTCCCTGCCCTCCGGCCTGGGTCCTGGAGGCTTTGCGGTGTGTGGGAGATCCTTCTGTCCCCCCCTCCCCTTCTAGCGGCCTTCCCGGGGCCGCGAGTGTCCCGAGCGCTGGCCAGCGAAGCCAGCGGGAGCCGGGCGGCAGGCGGACACCGGGCGGGCCTTGCAGCTGTTCAGCGCCCGCGGCTGGGCGCCTGCGCTGCCGGACAGCCTGCGAGCGGGAGGCTGCAGGCCGAGCAATTAGGACGCCCCGGGGGACGCGGAGTGCCCTGCTAACAAACCCTTGTCGCCGCTTTGATCCTTGCCTTTTGAGTCCGCGACGGCGACCTTCCAGCCTCCCAGCCCCTCACCTAGTCGCTCGCCCTAATGAGTTCGCTGTGCTTGGATCTGCGAGCGGGAATACAACGTCAAACTCTAGTTGAGACAAGCCTGCCAAGCCTTTTATCTGCGCTTCTGGAAGGGCTGGTACCCCAAATGAAAGACCCTGCCTAGTGTGTAGAAGGGGAGGCCTTTGCAGGCTTTCTCAGTGTGTGTGTGTGTGTGTGTGTGTGTGTGTGTGAGGCGGGGGGGGGGGGGCACCCGTGCAGTCCAGGGCTTGATTTTAGGCTGCAGGTGCCCAGGGCCAGGCTGACCCTTTACCAAACCCAGCCTTGAAGGAAAGCTACAGGGATGAGAGATAGACTGGATGTAGCTACAGAGTTATTCATGATCCTGCTTAGTGTCAGGTCACTTCCTCAGCAGCGGGGGAAGTTCTGATCTTATCTGAGCACCCTCACAGCTCCCCAGTTCTGTCCTCCTGCTCTGACAAAGGGACCAGAGAAACAGCCAATCCACATGCAGACCTGGCCTCCAACCTTGCTTGATGCTTTAAACTTCGGTTTAAAAAAATGGTTTTAAAATGTAGCAATGTGGGAACTTAAACGGAAGAGGGTGGAAGGAGGAAGGGAGGCGAGAGGTACGTGGAAGGGGAAACTGCCTGAGGGGCTTCCATCAGACCATGGCTAATTAGGGAGTGGCTTGCAGATTTCTCTCCAGCTCATCAATTGAATCAAAATCTTGGTCTTTTTATGATTTTAACAAGAGTCTGGGCTGGCCCTTCTAATTTTTTGCCTGCTGAGCTGGGACAGACTCAGACAGCTGGGCTGCTAGGAAATAGGACATCCTCCATCCAGTAGAAAGGCCAGCTGCCTGGACACTCCGCAGACTCTCCTGTTCCTTCTCAGCTTTGGTTGGAATTTTTTACAAATAGTTTATGATGATTTCCTAGGCCTACAAAGGCATTTTCTAATGCGTGAGGGTGCTAAACAGCTTCTGTTCACATTGGAGCTGCGGCTAGTGGGTCCAGGACCAAAGAGAGCAATTCAGGAAAACGGAGGGTTCGTGTGTGGGACGAACCCACATAAAGAATGATCAGGATGGGGTAATGCAGTGTATATTGGGGGATAGAGCAGTGCTCACAGCCACCCTGCTGGGGAGTCAGCCCACTGTGGTCAGAGGTAGCGCTTCCCACTACAGTTAGCACCTGTTTTGCATACATCAAAATCCTGCAAGTCCATCTTCCTTTATGGTAATGTTTTCTTGCATCTCCTAAATCTCATAGTTGAAAGCGTTCATTCTTCTCTTTCTATACTTGGCTCGGTTTTGACTACTTGCTGTTCTGTACAGATCACCAGACCGTGTTTCTCAAAGAGGAGTTAGTTGTCCCAGGAAGAAAGCTGGATACTGAGTTGTGTTTTTTCCTCTCTCTCTCTCCTTCAATGTTTCTGCAAAGGAGAGCTTTGCAGGTATCCTAAGATTCCAAGTCCCCAAACTATTGCTTAAAAGTCAAGTACAAAACTAGTTCATTGCTTAACAAGGGGGGGGGGTCCCTTTGTGCTTCTGTGCCTGCCCAGTTGAGTTTGGGTAAGAAGCAAGGAGACTTCTCTGGTTAAGAACTTCACTGGGTGGCTGTCACTGGGAGCTGCAGTCATTTCCCCACTTTCTCGCCTGTCTGACTACCGCTGGTCTCTGACTGATTACGTTAAGTCTAGCCAAACAGAAACTCGTGGTGACATTCTTTGCTTCCTGTCAGAGCACAAGAAAATGAACTTGTTCCAGAGAGATGTTTGAAAACCCCACAAAGGTTCACCCTTAAGGTTTGCTGGCCTGAGATGAGCCCATGGATCCTAGCAAAACCCAGTGCAAATCTTCCCTACTTGTTAGGGAAGAAGTTAAACTTTCTGGCCAGCGGCCAGTCATTGCAGCTCAACCAAGCTATTTTCAACAAATTGCAAAGTAACACTTGCTGCTTGGCTCCAGCCCCAGCAAATATATTTACCACTCTGTATCAATTTTTTTTGCTCCCCCCCCCACCTTTGAAAGGAAAACTCACACAGTGGCAAATTAGACAGCCAATTTCCTGTGTTGCTGAAAAAACAGCTTACCCTTAAACAAAGTCTACCCCCCTCCTCCCGCCCACAATCTGCCTCCTGCTTAAGCTAGCCCTTCAGGAGAGTTTGCTCAGCAACCCCCCTCCCCCCTGCTTTAAACGAGGCATCTTGGGAGTAGTTTGATTTGTTATATTTTTAACTTTCTAAAAATATTGGGGAAAGCCCTCCTCCCCAGGGCTAGGAAAACTTTAGTGCTCGGTAAACCAAGAGGTTACAAAGAATACACTGGAAGAAAGCTGTTTGGTTTCTGAAAAAGCCACGCAGTGCTTGAAATCAGTGTGCTGGAGAAAGGAGCCCTGACTCCTCACAACTCACAGGCCAGGTCAGGAGTGGATAAAACTGGCTTCTCTGCAGCTTTGTATCCTTGTTGGGGGGAAAGCTGGCCTGCCCTGTGCCCTGGTTGTTGACCATGGCAAGATGTGGACACATGGGCGAGTGGGGCCTTCTCAGGGGCTGACCTGATGGGCCCTGGACAAACTTCTTCAGGCATTTCCAAACTCTCACTTAGTCTGCTCAGTCCTACTTTTTTTGGGGGGGGGGGCAGGGGGGATACAGTCTTCTCTACCACTTGGGTCTTTTTTTTTTTTTTTTTTGAGTTGGGGCCCAGTGCCCAGCATCCCTTCATGTCTTCATGTCGCCTCTAAAAGACACACAGTAAGGCCTGGATGAGAGTCAGCCTGCAGGCCCGGATTGAGTGGTGGTCAGTGGGTGGGCTCCGGGCCTGTGCTGTCAGAGAAAGGGGGGTGTCACTGGCCTTTTGCATTGGGAAACCATTCCATCAAGCGATCTTTGCGTCGCTTCCTTCTAGCTGAAATGTGAAGGCCACTTTCATTTTGAGCTTCGCTGTGCGCCGCCATTCTGGTTCTTCCTTCTTACCGGTCCTTATTTACCTCTTTAACCGTGGCGGCTCTCCCAATTTTCTCTCTCCTAGCACCACAGACAGCTCCCAGGTCGCGCATTGGAGCGAGGGCGGGAGGATCCAGCAGAGCCCGGGCTACCGCGAAGGATGGGGTGCGCGCGCGTGGGGAAGGTCTCGAGGTGATTACAAATGGCCCTCCCCGCCGGCTCTGCCCGATTAAACTCTTGAGTCTAAACAGGGTCACATTCCAAAGGACGCAATCTGCAGATCAATAAAGTAACGCAACGCCCCAAAGATCTGGGGGTAAGCAGCGCCCTGCAACAGATCAACTCTCTCCCACCCTCCCGATGGAGGGAAAGAAGGTGGCCCGGGAGGAGCCGAGGTCTGCAGCCCCCAAAGCCTCTGCGCCCCGGCCGCTGCGAGGACTCGCGTGGAACCTGCCTCCGCCGCCCTTCCCGCTCTGATCGCCCGTGGCCTCGGCGGCTGCAAGTCACGAACAAGCGCCCGGGGAGGAGGCCGCCTCTTGGTCCGGTCTGCGCCGCGCAGGCTCGGGAGCCTGCGGTGCTTCTCCCTCCCCGCGTGTTCGGGACTCTCCGCGGCCCCGCGGAGCAGCGATGGCGGTCGGCAGAGTGGGAGCCTCGGAAGGAAAAGAGCGCCAGGATGAACTTGATCTGCGAGAAGCTGCTGTGGCCAAGGGTGCGGCCCGCGGGAGGGGAACGGCCATGTGCCACGCCCCGAGGTCCGCGCGAGACGCACCAGGCGCTAGCACCCCCACCCCCACCCCGGAGCCCGGGCTCAGGGCCGGCTCCCCCAGTGCGTGCCTGGCCTCAGGGCTGTCTGGCGGTCTGCAAAGCTCCTGTGTGGGTGACAGAGGTGACAGATGAGTTTCAGGATGGCGTGTCTGGGTAGGAGACCTATTCGACCTGGGAGCAGTCGTCGGGGTGGCCCACAGAGCAGGGTCCTTGTGTCCCCTCTGTGAGCTGTGGAGAGGATAAAAGCCGCCTCCATCTCCCGTGAAGACAGGAAAACAAGCTCTCTGCACTCAGACCCTCCTCCTGACTCTACCTAAAGGCTCAGAGAGCTGCGGGAAGATGAAAATCTTTCTTCAGTTCTTGGAATCACCAACCTTATTGCTCCCCTCTTCCTCTTCCCGGCTGGGTGAGAGGGATAGAGATGCTAATGGAAATTAGGAACGGACCAGGGGTTTTTAGTTAGTGTGAATTATCCGCGTTTGAGGGTTTAGGCACCATTGAGGAGTCCGGGTTTTCTCCAAAGCCCTGTGATTAGACACTGTCTACAGGAAGGGGGAGGGCATGTTTTGTGTACAGCAGTCGCAATCCTGAGCCGCAAAACCAGAGTGCCCCGGTGGAAGGCAGGTTGCTCTAACCACAGTTGGCTGGGCGTTAGGGAGCTGGGAGGTTGTGCTTCCCAGAGCATTATGGAGAAGCCATACGGTGTGGGTCAGTTTTCAAAGCTGGGAGTCCGTCCCATGGCAGGCCTCTTGCAAACAGGACGGGTTTCCTGTTCAGCAAATACACTTTTCATGATTTAGTTTTAAATGGATTTGCTGGTATGCCTAACTTGGTTAAAATTGCTCTGCTGTTATTACTCAGGAGATGAAAATGTTTGGTGAAACCACTAAAGCCAATTTCTCAACTTCAGGCTGTGTTATCTACAGATCTAAGGCAAAAGGCTCGCGGTCCAAGGTCAACAGAGCTTCCCATTGAAAGGAGGGCACATCCGGGGCCACGGGTACTTGAACGCCTTGCTTTCTTATCTGTTCTATTTTTTACACAAATAATTTGTCAGTGGAAGTTTGCCAAGTGGTGCCCTTAAATTAGGATTTTAAAAGGGACATCTGTGCCCCTCACTGGCCTGGAGTGAGCATACTGTGACGTCACACGTACGATTGGAGGGATGAGTGTCATCAAAAACTCACACACAGCACGAATCGACGAACCTAAGCGCTTTTGTCTTTTTTCTTTGCCTTCGAAATTTCTGGCGGTCCACATTTTAGACGTTCCCACGAATCTCTAGGCTTCCCGTCAGAGCTAAGTACCAAAAGGCAGATTCTTCCCACCTCTGCCTGCTTGCAGCACCTGCTGCTTGCGTCTGTGCTTGTCCCGCCTACCTCAGTCCCGTCCAATCAGAGCACCGCAACTGCAGCGTTTGCTCAGGTTGCAGGATTCCTTTCTCTCTGCATCGGTTTGTTGGACTCCTGGAAGAGGCTACTCAGGTGGGCTAGGTTGCAGAAACTAGGCCCAAACTTCCGTCCCCCCCGTTTTCCTCTCTCTTACTCTCTCTTATTCTGTTTAAAATTCTTTGCCCCCTCCACTGCCCAGATAATGCCGTCATGCAAGTTTGCACGTGCCATCTGCCTTCTCCAAGGCTTCCTCATCGCAGTAAAAGGTTCAATTATTTTCACATACCCAAAGTACACCCACAAAGATGCTTATTAGGGTAGAACTGCCTTCCCACCTCATTTACGACTGCTTTCATTCCCGGAACTGGAATCAGATATGGTAGCCACTGGAGGGCTGAGGGAAAAACTCAGGCCCATTTATGGGAAGAGAAAGACCTGCCAGGGGATTGGTCAGAAACTGAGGCCCAGTGGGTCTGTTTTGCTCTCCATTTTCCCGCTTGATTTTGTCCTGATTTTAACTTTGCTATTGCAGATGTGTGAATTTTATTACTAATTAATTTTTTGAATCAAGGTTTTTGAAAAAAAAAAACAGCAACTATTCAAAAGGTGACACTCTCACACCAACACCTCAGGAAGGAGCCCTTTACTTGGTAAGATGTTTTACATCAATCATTTCATCCTTTAGGGTTCATGGATAGTATTTGGTTCTGCTCAGAAATTTGGCAAAAAGGATACATCCAACAGATGGTTTGTAAGCAGAATTGATCTTGACCCAAACTCAGAACTGGAAAGAATCTCAAATTGTCTGGTTGAATACCAACTGGAAGCATAGGTCTTTCTACAACATATTGCCTTAGTAGCTTTCCCTTTCTAACCCCTGTGCTCTCCTCTACCCCTGCCGCTGAGGAGAGAGAAGGAAAAAGGAAAGAAGAAACTATGAGATTGCCGATGATCCTTGAGGTCTGTCGACCACAGAGGGAATGAAGACTTTGTGTAAGAATTTTAAAGTCACTTTATAGTGTGAAAGTAATGCATGCCTATTGTGGGAGATTCCTGGAATACTTTAGAAGACCGTGTGACTCTTGAGAAAGCCACTTCCAGAAATTAGCTTGTTGTTTCTCGGCTTTGTTTACTGCACATTGTATACAGTTGTGCATATTTCAAATTCTGTTTCTTTCCATGTGCTAGCACTTCTCCATATTCTTTAAAACTCTGTGTTTGTATGGTATCTGATACATAATCCCCCCGCCCCGTGAATTGCATTATCCATTATCCCACTAATGGGCATTTACTTGATTTGTTATAGAGTTGAAGGTCCAGCCTAGGGTTTTGCATATGGTAAGTAGGTGCTCCACCATTGAGCTACACTCCAGATTCAGTGTTGGGCATTTAAAAGTTTTAATTTTTCTATCTATCTATCATCTATCTATCTATCTACCTACCTATCATCTATCATCTACCTACCTGTCTATCTAATCTACCTACCTACCTACCTATCTAATCTATTTATCATCTACCTATTTTATCTATTTATCTATCATTTATCCACCTGTCTAATCCATCATCTATCTATCTATCTATCTATCTATCTATCTATATATATATATTTTCTATCTATCTATCTATATCTGTGTGTGCGCACACATGTGTCACAGAACACATACAAAGATCAGAGGTCAAATAGCATTTACCATTTTCTTTTTAAAATGTATATTTTAAACCTCCCTAACGTTGGCCTTAATTTTGTCAGCCTCCTCAGTAGAGCCGGAGTCTACAAAGAGGCAAAGGTGGTCAGCTGCCTTCTGACAAAGAAAGCACCTCACCTGCCTGATGTGCCTAAGTGTGTGTGCGTGTGAGAGTGCAAGTGTGGGTATGTGCACATGCATGTGCATGTGTTATTCATGTATGTGGATGTGTGCATGTGTGTGCTTATGGGCCTCTGTGTGTGTGTGTGTGTATGTGTGTGTGTATGTTTTCTGACTTTTCTATGGGTAAGTAAAAACTTTATCTTCTAGAGCTTTCTACCTGACACACTTGATAAGAACTAAATCCAGGTTAAGGAAAAAAAAAAAATAAAGAACCATAACCTACAAAGAAATTTGAATGTGGGGGTGGGGGACTGAGTAAAAGAATTAAACCTCAGTAGCCTAGCCTTTCATTCCCGTGACACGCATTAACTGCACCATAGAAGTTCCAGGCGAACTGTCTTGTTCTCTTGTCTCCGGGAGCCCATGTAGGGTACTTTAATTGCCACATTTTCAAACCGATATAATCGTGGGGATGTCTTAGTAATTACCTTAATGAGATAACACCTTTCCTTCCCTCAACCTACTCATTATCACGCCTCTTGTTCAAATTTCAACTACAAAGAACTACACTTGTAAAAAAAAAAAAGTCTGAGATGCATTGTGCCGGGTCTCGTGTCTGTAAAATAATCACATTGCACAGATCTTAAAGTATGAAAGAAACAGTCCACACAGGCAAATCAAATATGTTAAAGGAAAGGCTCGAGACAAGTAAACTAAACATCTGGGTGCCCTTTAATTATTCTTGGCTGGATTCTCTGCCTTGACCTATGGTGACGCCATGGTGCCAAAATGATGAATTTTAAGACGCTGGACTGTGAAGACGCGCAGCTGCAACACTGATGGATTTAGGGAGGATGGTAACAAGGTTAGCTGCATGTGAAGTGTGAATTGAGATTTTTGCAAAGAGGCTGTGATTGCAGACGGGCATAATGTTGTACCCTTGCATGAAGTCTTGCTATTATTGTATAGTGGTCAGACAGAGTGTGAAATGACTTATTACTTTTCTTTTATTCTTTAATGAAGTTGGTTAGGGTGGCAGTAACGCTGCTAGTCAATATTAGTAATGCGCACACATACAAAAACCTATGTGACAGGTGCTGAAATATTAAATATTTATTTAGTTTTGACTCTTTCCCCTAATTTTCGTGAATATCCATATGCAAACAGAGGCGCTTTTCCTTCCATAGAGGCAAGTTTGTACTGATTTGTGTGTCCGCGCTAACCCTTATTATCCCGTATAAATATCAGACAAGGCCCTGGTGAATGGAAAGGATTTCAATGGCCAAGAAACTTCCACATCTCTTTAGATGTTTGAAAAAAAAATGCTACACATGGAGTTCTGATCTGAAAATTCAGTTGGACGATTTTTAAATATCAGTTCCTCCTCGTGGTGTCTGGAACAAAACAGTACAAACCCAGAATGAGTGAGTCAGCTTCCAGCGCTGTTGGGAGCATTTGGAAGATCAGGTTGTGCTTTTCAGCTTTATAGTATAGAGTATACGTCTTTAAATTATCTCATGATGAATGTTTATGTTGCGAGCCTATAATAAAAATGTTTCTTTGCTTCCCCAAATTAGAAGAACAGGAAGAAGCCAGTTAGGTTGCGAACGACACAAAACACTCCCTTACCTATCATCAGGGTTTTCCTTCCAGATGCTTCCTTTGCAACAGCAAGAGTTTTGGTTTTATAAAGTCCTTTTACCTATAGAATAATTTTTTGAGACTTGGTTTCTCTGTGTAGCCCTGGCTGTCCTGGAACTCGCTCTGTAGACCAGACTGACCTCAAACTCGGAGATCCTCCTGCCTCTGCCTCCCAAGTGCTGGGATTAAGGGCAGAATCACCGTGCCCTAGAATGACTTCATTTGGTGTGTAAGAGTCATAATCACCCTTTTCATGTGTTGGTTTTGTATTCTAGATACAAATAGTGAACGCTAGAAAGACAAAGAAGTCTTTAACATAGATTTTTCTTAAATCGAAAATTTAACATTTCCAAGAAGTATTAATTTGAATTTGTTTGCATTTTCCATATTGTTCTAGAGTCACATCTGCATCAAAATTCTTGTTTCATGGTTTGGAATATCGACAGAGTCAGACAATGTTCATCAGAACAACACGAATCAGTCCTCAGAAACATAGGAACCATTGGCCTAAAAAAAATTAATCTTGTCTCTCAGCAACGTATCAGCGTCATCCTGACCTGTTTCCCTCCCTTCTTCTGGCTTAGTTTATTCAATTGATAAAAAGAGTTCCACAGTTCTGCAGTTCCTTATCAGCCAAAACATAGGCTCACTTGCACTTACTTAGGTAGGGTATGGAAATAAACACATCACCTCTTCTTTTTCTTTTTTTCCGTTGACAAATGTCATCTTTTACTGGGAGCATCTTGGCATGAATGACACGGCCCAACAGTGAAGTGAACGTTGAAGCTTCTTTCAAGATTGTTCTACGGATAACAGTATGGAGTGTTATGTAGAAAGGACCTTGATGGAACAGAATCTGTGGACTATTTTAACTTTGTGTGTTTGTCACACCGATTTCAGGAAAGAAATTGCTTGCATGGTGGCTTTGGCCATGTCTGTAGGAAATGTTGATACCTGTCATTAGTGACCTCTCTGACTATTATTCAGTTCCTAGCATTCAGTGCTGTGATGGCTCCTGGTCCAGATTAGCCCGTCCCTAGCTGTGTGAAAAAGAGCCCGTGAGAAGCTGATCTCTGACAGTGTATGGGAACTTGCTACAAGACTCACGAATTCCAGGTTTTTGGAAACATGACTTAGTGGTGCCTGTTGCAGTTTACCATGCCAGCATCTCGGGGACGTGTTGTGAAGCTTCGAGTACTCCCTTCCCTCATCAGGAAACGTTTTCTGCGTTCTGCGCATGCACACAGCTGATGTTTCAGCGGAGACATTTACCCTTGGAAATTCCGTCCCTGTTCCGTGCTAGGATGAAATACAGCACCTCCGTGTTCAAAGTACTTAATGGTGTTTTCTTTAGCAAGACAAAATGTCTTCCTTATGGGTTGGTCGGGCAACCGTGCAGGAAGCATTGACAGTGCAGTCATAAAATAAAACGCTTTCTTCTCTCTTTGTCTCGTGATGGCTTCTGATTTTAGATTTATGTTAAGAACATTATTCTATACACACTTTAGATCATAACTAGTGAATCAGTACCTACAAGGTCTGTCACAGTGTGGTGTTTTAAGTATATTGTACACACACACACACACACACACACACACACACATGACACACAATGTGTATGTTTGTGAGCATATTATGTATACACACATAAGTTACAGGTATTTCTCCTTTTATCCCTAATCCCTGGGTCAGCTACTCAAAAAGGTTAGAATCTAAAAGAGAAGAAAGTTCACAGAATTGAACACGAAGTCACAGGCCAATGAGAAACAACATCCGCCAGCAGTGTTTATAAAGTGATGTGCATTTCTTGATAGGCAGAGCCATGTGTGGTATTCTATGTAATTTATTTATATTCCAGGTAGTTTAGACGCCTGGCACGAAAACCCTAGCGTCCAAGGTGTATTTATCAGCAGCACCGATCACGGTGATGGCTGAGTAAAAGTTTTAAAAATGGGTTCTAATTTCAGTTGGTTCTGTGTGGTAGATGTCAGCGGGAAGAACAGCAGCTGGTACAGCTGCACTGGAACCGTGAGATCAGTTTACTCCTGAGTTGGTTGCCCACGTGACTCCAACGAGACCCAGATTTTCCATCGGTCAGAGATGATGTGATTTGTTTAATTTTGCCATTGTTACTGATGTTCTCCAAAGTCCTTTACTTCCTAAAAATCTACCTCTTTAATAAAGGGTGGGCATGGACTCACTCCGTTCTCCACTGGAGACTGAGTTCTAAATTGTATTAGTAAATTCAGGCAGCTGTATAGATCTAGAAAAGGAATAACAAGACCATCAGCTTATTAAGCATATTTCCAGCAGACTAATGACAACTGGGGAAAGAAATCGAGTCAGTAATTTAATAGGTATAATTCGAAGAGTAAACAGAAGCGTCACGATCTCATGGTAAATGGTACTGTGGAAACAAGCTTGTGGGAAGACACTGCTCATAAAAACAGGGACTTTCAGAGTGAAGTTACGTTTGTCAGCCGCTTTCCGTTTGGCACTGCTGTTCTGTATTGCGTAATGCGCTGCGAACTGGAACCTGTGTGTGTGCAGCAGAAGAGAGAAGCTGATGCTTCCCCATGTAGGACTCCCATGTTCAGATTCTCTTTGTGCTTTCTAACACCTGTGCTTGAAGACGCTTGGAGAGCAGACACATGCTAATAGAGGAAAATCTGCAGCATCTCGCCAGATATTATGTATGTGCTGTTATTTTGTTGAGAAGATGTGAAGATACGAAGACTTGGAAGACAGAACCTAAATAAGTTATAACACACATGTGGAGACTAAGCCTGTAATGATAGCATATTTTCATTATTCTCTAAGAAATTCTGCCCGATGATTCAAAACATATTAATTGGATATTTTAGTTACTTACCAAAGGGATATAACTGTAACAAGCAACCTTTCCTTCTAGGGAATAAACTGAAGTTAATATAATTTTATCTGATCAATCTAGGTTGTTTTTTTTATTTTTTTAATACTACCTAATCTGTGGCTACGGAAAGCCTGGAGAATATTTTGAAAAACCGTATTAAGATATTTCATAGGAAGACTTCAAGTTTCCTAAATACTTTAGGCATCAAGATAGTTGAAAGAAAACGTGAAGACAAACATAGCGAGAATCTTAGACACACAATGGCTCTCTCCAGAGTATCTGCATGGTTCATAACTCACAGGGGAGTGAGGCTCCAGTGGCTTGCACTTTTTATGGTACAAATGGGATTAATATTGTATTTCGCAGATACAACATGCCCACAGCAAAGCAGCCACATTTCAGCTCTCTGTTGCACTAGGGCGCAGGGAAAGGGCGTTAAGCTGAGATGGTTTTAGGATTATCTTGATACTTTTCCTGGGCCCTCTGGGTTCTAGTCACATGGAGCACGGCTAGGATTCATATTTATTGTTTTTGAAACATTGAAATACGCGACCACTGTCTCCAACTTAGACATGGGTTTGCTGGCGCATAAACTTTACCGTCAGCGCCGGTAGTGGGCTGGGTCCAAATGTGTTTATGAACATCCTTTCTTCGCGCAAGTGCAGTCATACGTTTCCAAAGCCCTTGTAAAATTGCTAATTGTAGGCAGTAAAGAGCATAGGTAGGTGGGTAGCAGACAGGGAGACAGACAGATAAACAGCACGGATGCGCCAGGTGGGACACCGGCGAATCAGAGCGTCATCCCGCCGTGTCCCGTCTTCTCCATCTTGCCCTCGGCTGCTTCCCTTTTCTCCTCTGCTCCCCCTCCTGCTCGCCCAGCCTTTATCTGCTTAACCTCCATTTAGTACTTGTCTGATTGTCTGTTTGCTATGTTTTCCTCCTCTTGCAGAGCTGGAACGCACATTTAAAAATGCCTGCGGTGCCTCGCAGAGACGCTGCGCAAATGTTCTACCAGCTCCCATGGCTAGGTTTCTTATTTTGCAGGCTAGGCAGGAAGCTATCCGTACGGTACTCTAGAGCAGGGATGTTTTTCTCACTGTTGGTACCTGCCCATACAAATGTATGCACTGAGTCTGCTCAGTTTTGTGTAGGGTGACTGGGCTGGGTTATCAACACAAAGCTGATGTCCAGCATCCAGCGTTTGGTAGATCTGGAACCTCTTGTCCAGCGTCTTACCTACCGTACCAATTCTGTGATTAGGGATGACTTTTTCTCAAACGGGCTAGAGATAAACGCCATCTTTTCTGAAGCGGACTAGAAAACAGAACACATTATCTTTGAGAGGAAAATTAGAGCTACGGAGCTATGAAGCCTTAGGGGCCAGAATCCAACCCCTAAAACAAAACCAAAAAATCAGACAAAACAAGAGAACTAGAGTGAATGTGTGAGAGACAGAGACAGAGACACACAGAAATGGCTGGGGAAGGACGTATTGGTGAAATGTCTGAAATATAGGAATTAGCATCCAACAACTACTTTGGTTATGTACTCCGTTATGAAGTAATGCTTGATATATTTTTTTAAACGCCCTCTTGGCTCCTAGTCTACCGTTGGTTCATCTAACACGAAAGGGTGACAGAAGGGCTTTGATGGGCGAATCTTAAAAAGCGTCTTGTTTCTGCTCAGGTTCCGTCCAGCATTTCTTGGCAACAGTGAACAACCCTGGAATCCTGGCAAGAGAGTCCTCAGGAGTTGGCAGTGGAGGTGTGGGCGGCTCACGAATTTTCTCAACCTTCTAAATATTTTGTGACTTTAAATCTCAGCAGGTGTCTTCTCTGCCATAGCAACAGTGCATTTGGGGGATTACTGTGTTTCCCCCTTCCCACCTCCTGCGGGAGAATACCACTCTTTCTAAGCTGGGGCAAATCAGGTCACTGGCTGAATTCAGCACGGTTCCATTAGACTGTTTAGAGAGGGTGGATGCCATAAACAGAGGTAGGCCTTCTGAGGGACCCTGAAGGGACCATAACCAAATGGAAAATAATTACAAGCTTTAACATGCGTTTTCCTTTGCAGCTGTAGGACATGCTGAAGATGGCATTTTACCGATAAGAACTAAACACACATATGAATAATATGTCAAAAATTAATCTTCCATCTTAAAGCCATTTCCACAGACGACCCTCTTTTTAAACTGGAACTGATGGGTAATGATCAGACCCCTAAGTGATATCGTCAGGACCTTTCTCAAACAGTCCGCGCTACGTGGATTGCTGTACTGTGAACATTCCCAGCGATCGGGACAAACCTTTGCCAGTGAATGACAAATTTACACATGCGTCATGTCAGCCAGCAATATTTTGCAGCTTTAATTGCTTTAGCTTCAGGCGCTCCGCGTCAGAATGGAGTGTTTAATGTCCTGCAAGTTACTTTGTTTCTTTGCAACGTTAAATTATTCTGTAATTTGCCTGCTTTCTGTCTGCTGCATTGTGCATTAAGTCCTTTAATAATTTACGATCTAAAATGCACGATGCGGTTTTAAGTAGCATGTCCAACTTCTTTTTCCAGAAGACTCTGGGTGTGTGGATGTTCAAAAGATCAGAAAACCAGAGGTGCATTTGCATAGCATGTTTATCTCTACCTTATATTTTAGTTGAAAAGATCTGTTGCTAAAATTCTAATGTGCACTACACTGTATGTGTGTAGCTAAATTTTTTTTTGAAACAGGGTTTCTCCGTGTAGCCCTGGCAGTCCTATAACTGGCTTTGTGGAACAAGTTGACCTCGAACTCACAGAGATCCACCTGCCTCTGCTTCCTGAGGCTGGGAATAAAGGCCAGCATTACAATGCCTGGGTGCTATTTTTTTAATTTTAGGTAAAATAGAAAGTTGCAAAGACCTCTGTGTAAACCATTCTTCTTTTTTTTGAGTCAGGGTCTCACTCTGTACCTCCGGTTGGTCTGGAACTCACT
The DNA here is from genome assembly GCA_026225945.1 of Cricetomys ansorgei. NCBI lineage: Eukaryota > Metazoa > Chordata > Mammalia > Rodentia > Nesomyidae > Cricetomys > Cricetomys ansorgei. Next base: position 4,726,544 of record JAMJFZ010001232.1, on the reverse strand, counting down.
CTGTGGACCAAACTGGACTCAAACTACTGACCTCTGCTTCTTAAGTGCTGAAATTAAACAAAGGCACCACTGTGCATTCCTTTAATAATAAAATAAGTTTTGATTTATTTCGTGAGTACAAGTGTTTTTTTTCAAATAAACCTTTTTTTCTTAACTTTAAAAAATGTTTTATTTATTTTATGTGCACTAGTGTTTTGTCCGCAGGTATGTCTGTGTGAGGTTGTTGGACACCCTGGAACTGGAATAATGGTTGTGAGCTGCTCTGTGGGTGCTGGGATTTGAACCCAGGTCATTTGGAAGAGCAGCCAGTGCTCTTAACTACTGAGCCATCTGTTCAGCCAGAGTACAAGTATTTTGACTGCATGTATGTACGTGCTCGGGTTAAAGGCGCACATCCTCAGGCTCCACTCGGTCTAGTACCTTCTAACAGTAGAGTAGATTATTTTATTTGACAACATCTAAGAGAAAGAATGAGATTAGGAAAAAGTCACCTGCACTCAGGTAAGACGGTTTCAACACAGATGTATTAACACAGGGGAAATAGTCGTTTATCTGCCTATGGCTGTTATACATCTGAAATAAACTGAAAAATATCTGAACAAGTTTATATTGTTGTTTGAGTTGCACCGTTCTTACCTGTTGGATGTTGACCTCGGATCTGTTTGTAGAGAATGACTGTTGAGTTACCCGTCTCTCGCTTCGATGCCACCAGGCATGCTAGAAAAATCAGCAAAGTTTCCTGAAGGCTGTAAAGCTAACGGCACCCCGAAAGTGCTTGTCTCTCCTAAAAACACGGTTCAAAGACTGCCTAATCGTTAGCTGTATAATAAATGCATGTAAATATAAAAATAATTGTCAAAATGATATTCTAAAGAGCGGTTTTAATAACGGATTCCTAGACACAGTGTTTTTCTTTTCAAAATAGCATGAAATAAAATAGATTTGTGCCTTTGAATACTTATACTTGAAAAGATAGAAAATTTAATTTTAAACTTAAAAATGTAAATGCACAGATTCTTATATTATAAAATTATCTTTTTTTCATTAATTGATGCATTTTTCCATTGAGTTTCCTGAGTGCCTTTGGACAGGCTTAAATTTTGGTTATTGAGTCTTTGTGGTTTTTAAAGTCAGGACCAAGAACTATGTTATTCTTTTCCTGAAATGGAAAGATTTCTGGTCTAATCTATTAGCTAACATGTTCAAGAGTATTTATCGATCGATTGATTGGCTGATTGATTGGTGTTTTTAAGACAGGGTCTCTACGTAGCCTGGCTGTCTGGGATCACTACATACATAGACCAGGCAGCCTCTTCCTCCCACATGCTGGGGCTAACGGCGTGCACCACCACACCCAGCCCAAGTGTTTCTTTGTTTTTATTTTATGAGTCTGAGCATTCTGACTGCATGCGTGTATGTGTACCACGTGCATGTCTGCTACCAGCAGAGAGCCAAAGAGAGTGGTCAGATCTCCTAGAACTTGAGTCCCAGATGGTTGTGAGACACCATGCTGGTGATGCGAACTGAGCTCTGGATCCTCTGGAAGAACAACAAATGCTCTTGATGGCTCAGCCACTTCACGGTCTCTATTCAAGACCTTTTATACCTCTGGACTCATAGAGGAAAATCTAAGTGACTCACTGAGTTGTATAGATGTCTAACCCAAGGCTAATATAAAATGTTAATTTCTCTCATTTGGAAGAACATGTTAGACCACAGTGGGATTTGTTAATCAACTGCATTACGTATGATAAAACCAGGATTAAAGCTAGCAAAATGGTTCAGTGGGTAGGGGTGCTTGCTACAGGTCTGAGTTTGTCCTGGGCCTCTCGTAGTAAGAAGGGGAGAACTGACTCTCCCAATCACCCTGACCTCCACGTGTAGGCTATGGTATGGGAGCTCTCCCCAACAAATAAATAAATAAGAAAAAAGCCCTACCCTAATGTTCGATGGAACCACATCTGGAGGATTTGAACACCTGAGGAAGTTTTTCTTGATTTTTTTTTCCTTTAATGTTTTTTTTGAGGGGTGGGTATCTCATAAGAAAGGTTGTTAAGAGCGAGTTATTTTGAGATGGTAGGACTTTGCTCTCACCCTAAATTTAGTGTTTATTAATGAAACACATTTTTTTTTTTTCTGAGACGGCAAGGGTCATCTGAGAGTGGAGCCAGCTGCGGTGTTCCGGAAGCTAAGACAGCATCAGATTCTGTCTTGTGACTTAGCATAGGAAGCAGGAACCTGTACTCACTCTGAAAGCCTGAGCTGGGTGTCAGTGGTTACCGTCTCCAGTTTCATGTTGTCTCTACTGCCTGGGCTACATTCCGTGGAGACAGAATGAGTCTCTGGCAGTCCCATGCACGCCTTTATTTTTGTGTCTGCTGAATTTAGACGGAAACTATGGACATGTTTTTGTCTGAAGCAATTGTTGGCCTCTCAATTCTTAGAGGAAACTCCTACTGTTTGCTGATTTCCAGAACATTCATGGTAATTACACTGTCCCTCCACTAAGAAAAGAGAAAGGTATGTGGGTTAAAAAATTGATTCTTTTGTTTGTTTCCCGAGGCCTGTGTCTTTTTCTCTGACTATCTCTTTGAAATCCTAAGGAATAACTTGATACTCCGTCACATGCCTGGGGTGGTGGGGGCGCAGGTACGGTGAGGCGAGGGCTGCTTGTGGCCACATCTCTGTATTGAATTTAATTTTTCATTGATAATTAGACTCTTGAAGCCACCTGATATTTTTGACCAGCAGGAAACAAAAGCCCACTGATTGACTCAGGGGATCCGCCCGAGCGTCCCCCACCGTGCCCACAGAGCAGTTCCACAAAGACTACAAACAAGAGCTGTGGCAAATTGGATCGCCATGCAAGTTCCAACTGGCCCATTGTGTACAAGCAGCAAATTGGGAGCTGGTATTTCTGAGAACTATTTATTAGCGAAGCTGTGTGTTTTTCCTCCCCGCCCCAAAGTTGTTTGGTGGTGTTTTTTTCTTCAGCAAACAGCCTTTACCAAGTTAGAGGAGCGATCTGAAATACTTACGGGAGATCCAGTTAATTATCCAAAGTGTCGTCCAGGCAAATGTGCTGATGACAAATGGCTAACGGAATAAAACCCTTTCGGTGATCTTAACAGGCGTTTCTATGTGTGGAGCTGTACGAGGGACAGATGCACGGTATCTATCTGCAAGGGTTTGCCGAAATGCACGGAAGGAGAATATTTTAAATTTCAGTTTGATTGCTCTGTGTCTTATTGTGAGTTTTAAATGAAGATGTCCACTGGCAGCTCTGGTAGTGATGGGTTCTAACCATTTAGTAGGAAGGAAGGTGTGAAAATGCGAGGCAGTGGCCAGTTAGCAGAAATCATAGTTATACAAGCCTAGACCTGCATGTCTTGCAGGGAGAATTGATAACTCTGGATTTTTTTCTTTTGTTTTCCGTATGAGTAATTCAAGAGAGAGAGAAAGAGAGAGAGGAGAGGGGGGATGGGTGGGGGAGGTGTGGGGGGAGGAATAGGCTGATTAGGCTGATTATTATATATCATTTTATAAATAATGATATTTATTATTTTATGTGTGTACCCTGTCCAAGAGTTTGAGATTTGGGCTAGTAACTACTCCTATCAATATCATAGGGACGAGAAACGCAGAAGCTTGTATAACTGTGAAAATATAGTTTACGATCATCTTGTGTAATAAGGTTCTTGTGGTGACAGCGGCTCAGTTTTGGGCGTTGGTTCATTTGGTACTTCAGAAGTACTGTCACATACTTACGTTTCTGTGTCCTTCCCCTCCCCCAGTGTATAAACTAATTCTACGGGCAGTGAGGTGATTCGGAGAAAGAGACTCTGTGTAACGCTGGTAATAGTGTATTCCAGCCAGGAACACAATGGAGAGCATTACGGAGAAGGCACATGCGTGCTCTGCTCCTTGTCTCGCTTCTGGGTGCTAGGAGTCAGTCAGTAACTAATAACAAATGCCTTGGTGCCCACAGTCCGTTACGAGCTGTAGGGAGAGAGAAGGATGCGGGATTTGCTTTCCGGCATCCAGAGACTGGCGCTTAGTAGGCAGACCAAAGTAGCCACACTAAACAATAATCAGACTGTCTCATGGCAGAGGCCAAAGGTCCAGATTCCAGAGCCATGGATATTCGAAGGCCAGATTAAATATTCTTTTAGAAAGAGTGGTGTGTCCATTTCCTTAGCCAGGAAGCTGGTATAGGAGTCACGGGGGTTATTGTATCCAGGAAAAGAATAACATGGTTGAAGTCACCCTCATTTGACTTCTGGGGACCAAAACAGACGGTAGAGATTCATGATCCAAAGATACTGAACAACCTCAAAAAGCTGGGGAAATAGAATAAACTGTATCGACAAAAATTGGTTTTGTCATTTCAATTTTTTTTTTAAATTATAAAAGTTAGAGAGGAATAAGATGATGTCTCTAAAGGTTCCTCATTAGGCTACAATGAAGATTAGACGGGAGGCCTGTAAGCCACTTGGCACACACATTTATTTTTCTTGAAGAAAAAAAAAGCTAGTTTTAAAAAAGAAAGCTGTCAGCGAAGGTCGAATAGTTCCTGGTGCCTGTGAATCAGGACTAGACTGGACATGGCCATTCACTGTCCTTCTGCTGGGCTCTCGGAAGGCCAGATGGGCAGGTAGACATCTGCTGGCTGTGGCCTTCTCTGTTAACTGGGACTGGGCCCCCCGCTTTCTTTACAGCCAGAGCCATTACTTCTAAACTACCCGTTTGCCATCACCATGGGCAATAGACCCGATTTCTGGATCCTGTGGACTCCTCTCTGAGGCACTGGCATCTTCACCCTCCCTCTGGTCTTCAGAAAGTGTCCTTCCTTTGGCTTCTGGTACAACCATTCATTACTCGGACTTTTCTGAATGTTTGCTCTGCCTCTCTGGATGGATTCTCTTCTCTCCCCATGTTCTGGGTTTTCCCCTTAGTGTGACTCTCAGCTTCTTTTCTCCCCCCTCTCCCACTGGCCCCTAGGAGGTGCCTACCACTTCTGTAGCTAGCACCCGCACTCCTGCAGCTCTCCACATGCAGCTCTGGCCTCTCCGTCCGACTCAGAAATGCATTGCCAACTGATTTCTCTTGCATTTCACAGTTATCTTAAATTCGACCTTCCAGGTTGGAGTTCGTTCCCAGAGCAGGAATGGCTCATCTCCTGAATTCCCTAAATAAATGGCTCTTCCTCTATTACACAGTGCTCAAACGGACAGTTTCCTGGGACTGGATGCTTCCCCAGACTCTGGTCTTTTAGTGCAAAGGAGAAGGTCCCAGGCAATCGGAGAATATTTGGTCACTTCCAGGATCTGTGGGATCGCTCACACCAGAGCCCTGTCCATATTTCCCTCTTTGTCTCCTACCTGCACAGAGTCACTAAATTGCAAATACTGCATCTCAAAAGTCTCCCTCAAAACTCCTTCCCGTCCTCCCAGTGTGACCGTCTGCATTCGGCCACTATTATTTTGTACGTGACACACGTACTGAGAATGGGTACTTGGTACCCTTGACTTTAGCTAATTCGTTCAACACATTTAACACATGGCCGGACCAATCTGCCTAACTGTTGTTCTCATCACCATGGCACTGAGCCATGACGCTAAAGGTTAGAAAGGGGTGAATCTGTGGAGAAAATTAAGTTCCTCCATAGACACGTTGGCTCTTCTACTCCACCAAGAGAACCCCACGAAAGGGGTTGATTTAACCTCAGGTTAGAGAGCAACACAGTTTGCTCCTCAATGTCTGGATCTATGTCTCCCCTCTGCCTGGGCAGGAGAACTGTGGGCACAGTCAGAATAAGACAGAAACAACCACACTTTTCTGTGTAGCCAGCCCGTCTGACAAACATGATGTCACTTGTTGCTCATAAAGCCTTCATAGCCCACCCTTTGCGGAGCTTAATTCTCCTTCTGAGTGTGACCAGGGATTGCTGACTTGTTGCGTTAGAAGGCATTGTGCATTGTGGCTTCCCCTTCGATCTCTCTGGTTGGATCTCATGCTCTGTTCTGGGCGAAGCCAACTTGCAAGTCATGAGGACCGCACTTCCTTAGGAAGAGGGCTTTGTGATAAAGAACAGAGGCTTTCTAATGCTCAAAGGGGATGTTCCATTCCCGCTATGAGAGTGCAGGACCAGTTTGAGAGTGGTCCAGTTGCAGGCAAGCAATGGGCTGAATGTAGCCTCCAAGAACAACCTTCTGGAAGACCCTGAGCCAGAAGAGCTCATGCAAGCCATTCCCAGATTCCAGACCAGGAAGCATTGGGGCATAACCCAAAAGCCTACACTTGGGGCCGTATAACTCTGCAGCTGTCCACCTCTTTGCCCTTTCCACCTCTCTCTTTCCTTCCAGCCCCCATGTCAAATGTTCACAGTATGCTCTTGCATAATGCTCCTGTCGGCCCTAATTCTTATTTTCCTTTGTGCGCACATCCTCCACTTGTTGAGAGACCATGCTTCAGGGAGGCTCTTGAATTTTGAAATGCCTTCTCAGGAGACACCAACTGTCCTTTTGATCTGGACAATCTTACAAGGATCGGGGAAGTTTACCGTGCAGTAGGCTCAAACTGTGTCTTCCGGTGGAACAGCCAGTCTGCTGAAGCCCATGATGAAGGATTTGGGCCTTCTGAAGCTCAGCGCTCCCCTGCTGTGATGCAACCCCCCCCACAGGCCTGAGACTCACCTGCGCCCTCTGCGGCTTGCTCTGCTGATCCTGATCAGGATGTCTCTCTCCAATACAGGGACCCTAAGGATGCTGCAGGCTGGCCCATCAGCTTCCTGGGAAGACTCTTCATAGTTCTTGACAGCTGTTGTAACCATTCTCCTCAGGCTGCGACCACATCCGCTTTCGGTTCGTTCGCTTGCTTGTTTACTCCGTGAAAACGTATTAAACTTGCGAACCTCTGTGCTCCCGCTTTGACTGCTCTTGTGTGCACTTGCACTTGTGTGTAGGTGTGTGTGGTTTTTGTGTAGGTGCCAACTCCATCCATTGTTTCTTAGGAGCCACCTCTTTTAAAAAAATACTTATTTTGATTTATGTGTATGTGTATGTGCTTGCTGGTCTGTATGTGTATTGTGTACAATGCAATGGCCATAGAAGCCAGAAGAGGGCATCAGATTTTTTAAAATTTTATTATTATTATTATTATTATTTTGATATTATAAACAGTTGTGAGCTCCCCTCTGTGGTTTCTGGGAACTGAACCCACAACTTAACCACTGAGCCATCTCATCAGCCCCATTGTTAAGCCCCAGGGTCTTAACGTAGCTCTAGTTGGCCTGCAGCTCACCGTGTAGACCAGGTAGACTGGTCTTGAACTCATATAGGTCTGTCTGTCTCAGCCTCCAGAGTGCTGCGGTTAAAGGCCTGTGCAGCTGGCCAATCACCTTGTTTTTTGAGGCAGGATTTCTCATTGACTAGGGGACTGGGTAAGGACGGCTGGCCAGCAGATCCCAGGGCTCCTCGTGTCTCCACCCACTCAGGGCGGGAATTAAAAGTCTGTGCCACCATTCTGGTTTGCAGAATCGTTCATTTCACATGTGCGGGTGTTTTGCCCGTATGCCCGTGCACCACTTAGGAGTCGGATCCTCTGGAGCTCGGCACCTCTGGAAGAGCAGTCAGCGCTCTCGGCTGATGAGCCACCTCTCCAGCCCCAGGCCCAGCTTTCTAACTGCACTTTGAGGGGCTGTATCTTTACAGATGTTTCAGTGAAGGCTCATCTCAAGCAATCTCTTAATGTCTTCCTTGGAATTCTGCAAAGAGATGACGTTTTTTCCGTTGCATTTTCTCTGCATTTTTTTCCCCTCAGAATCATGATACCCACTACTTTTAAATTTAATGTATAAAGCTTACTTCTTTTAGCAATATTTACCCACTGTTCTTTACTTCGTTCTGGCCATATTCTGACCATTTTATCTTGGTTTTCTCCCATTTCCCTCAAGTCCCAAGTATTTATTGGCTGTTAACTGAAGACATCTACCTATCATTAGAGGCCGTGTGCTTTCTTTTGTGGCCTTACTTTTTGTATATAGGACTAAGAAGCTCACTGAGAGCCACGGAGCAAGGGGGAGCTTTCTTTTTTTTTTTTTCTTCCCAGTAAGACACACAGATCCGGGCAGGGTTTGATTTGTATTGCAGACATTTAACTAGCACTGGCAGACCCCATTTTCTGTTTTGTGTTTGTTTCGTTTTGTTTAATCCAGACCTCATCTGGCGATAGTGCTTTGTGTTTCAAACATTAAGCTTCGGAGCCATCACTGAAATAGCCCAGTCCTTGGAGCAGATGGCAGCCCTTGAGACAGCCTCTGGCTGCCTCTGCAGAGCTGTCTTCTTTGCTAGCCCACGTCTTTCCTGCAGTCTCAGCCCTTATCCAATACTTGACTCTTTCCCTCAGGCTTCCACAGTTGAAGTCATAGTCCAGGAAAAAAAATCGCGCTGAAGCATTTCAATCTTTTGTCCACTGACCGACTCTTCAAGCCCCTTTCTCATGCTCTTTAATGTTCTTTTCTCTGAGTCGAGACTGGCCTCCCTGGCTTCATATTTTATTCTCAGTGGGAACGCATTAAAAATAAGAACTAGACAAGACGTTTTAAGGAAAGAAATTTTTGGGGGTCTCTTCTATGCATTTTGATGTTTAAGCTGTCCTGAGAGCACAGAAGTTTCCTTACGCTGGCCCTTACTCTGCCTCGCTCCTGGAAGTTCAGGCCTCGTGGGCAGAATTCTTATTTTTGACGATTTTTCTATGCAGCTTTTTGGGGGGTTGTCAACCTCCAGCAGACCCTCTGGGCCAAAGGCTCATGAATTTGAATGGACCCTTGTGAGTGTGCACACGTGCTCGTCAGAGCCAGGAAGAAGATCATCTCGGCAAGCAGGCCACGCTGGCTGTCTACAGCCAGGTTAGGTGAGAAGACGGTGGACTGGTGACTCACACGGGTAACTGCTCCTTCAGATCTGGAAGGTGGCGAGCCTCCAGGTCCCGACATGTAGTTGGGATGGTCCAGAATTATCTATGGTCCAGAATTTTATCTAAAATGGCCAGAGGATAACTGATTTTTCACACTGTGGCTATGGACCGGTGGGATTCACAGTCAAAGGCATTACTGGTAACATGAGGTGATGGGTGGGGAATGAAACGTAAATTTATTCTTGAAATTTTAAAGTAATTTCTGTTTTGGTTGTTCTTTCAAATTGCTACAAACACCCAATGGAAAGAAACTTACCTAAGAAAAATACCCTGTTGGTCAGAGAGGGTGTGATGGTTGTTCTTGGTTGTGAACTCCATTACCTCTGGAATTAACTCAAACCCAAGTGGCTGGGTGCACCTGTGAGGAAGTTTTCTTGATAGAATGATTTGAAGTGGGGAGGACCCACCCTAAATCCGGCTCTTTTGAGGCGGGAAGATCCACCTTAAATCTGGGCCACAGCTTCTGGTGGCAGCCTACATAAAGGACACGTCTTACCTTTCGCCTGTGTGACCTTGCTCCCTGTATCAAGTTCACTTCTTCACTGGTAGTAGAGCCTACTTCAGGATTCTGGAGTACACTGGAGACCAGGGGAGGCATCCAGCCTCGTAGACTGAACAGCTACTGCATTCTTGGCCCTTCCATTGGTAGACAGCCATGGTTGAACTAGCTGGACCACAGCCTGTAAGCCACTCTGATAAATCCCATGTATATATAAATATGGCAATATATGTATGTCCCATGTATACATAGTCATGCTGTCAGTTCTGGTCCTCTGAGAACGCTGACTAACACAGAGGATAACAGAAGGGGGTACAGAGGAAAGAAAGAGGACCAGCAGGACAATAAGGGAAGACAGTAACGGGGAAAACGAAGGTCAGAGTGCCAGAGAAGCCCCTCACTTTGTATGTAAATTCTAATAAACTCAATACAACGTGAGAAAAATACCCTTTTGGTCTTGTGAAAATAGAAAGTGCTCTTGTTTCTCTCACAGGTTTTTAGCCAACCTTAAGGATTTGAAAATCTTTATTTATTTATTTTCATTTATGTGTATGTGAGTGCCTACGTAAGTTTACCTGTAATGTGTGTGCAGGTGGCTCCCGAGGTGCCCGAAGAGATCAGACCCAGGAGCTGGAGTTACACAGACTGTGGTGGGCCACCTGATGTGGGCGCTGGGACCCACACCCAGGTTCTCTTCAAGGGCAGGAGGTCTCTTAACCCTTTCAAGTATCTCTCCAGCCCCAAAACATTTTTTTTTTAATAAGAGGATTTCAGAGAAAAAAAAATAGCTAAGTTTAACAGATACCATTTCAAGACATTTTTTCTGGGCCACCTAAGTTATATATTTTGAACTTGATAGAAATGACTTTGTAAATGGCAGAGATATTTGCCTTGAATTACACTAACATGTGTCATAGTATCTACAGTATACACACACACACACACACACACACACATACACACATATATATAATAAAGTATTTGAAACTATACAAAAACAGTTGACAGTATGAGAGGTAAGCTTAAATTATTGACAGTTGCCCTATGCATCCCTTCTCTAGAGGAAAAGCCTATCAGAAAGATAGGCTCTGAGTGGCTGAGATCTGTCTGTGGGTGTTTCATAGGATACTTTAGTAAACATAACCTGTGAACAGTGAGAGGAAAACAGAACTGTGCTTCAGTCATGTTTTAACTGGTCTGACAATGTGCTAAAGCACCCAGACCCAATTGTCTGTTTTGAAGCAAAGAGACCAAGATTTTGGACTCTCTGGGACAGTCATTGAATAGAGACTTTCTCCAGAAAGCTGGTGTAACCTTGGGCAAGTCAGCTTTCTTCTGCTGAGTCCCATGCTAAACAACCAAACTCCATAGACACTTGTGTGCAGATTTTTCTGCGAACGTAAATTTTCTTTTCTCCAGGATGAATACCTAGACACAAGACAGCTGGCTCCTGTGGTCAGCATAAGTTTCATTTTATAAGAAAGTGCATTGTGGCGCACGCCTTTAATCCCAGCACTCGGGAGGCAGAAGCAGGTGCATCTTTGTGAGTTTGAGGCTAGCCTGGTTTGCAGAGTGAATTCCAGGACAGCCAGGGCTGTTGTAGAAGTTTATTTTTAGTTGTGTTTAAAATGGTTGTTTTGTGCATTGTTGGGTGAGCGGCTGCCTAGGTCTTGGCGTTTTTGTGTTGTCTGCAGGTGTTGGCTTTATGTGGGGGATGTTTGATTGCTCATGATCTGCACGTGCTGTCAGTAGAACACCTGAGGAGCTTAGGCATCAATAAAAACCCCTGAGATGAAACACTCAGCGTTCTACTGTCCGGTGTGATGTTTTCCATGACAAGTGGGTCCTGCTGCTGAGGTCTGGTAGGGTTTGCACCTATGGTGGGGGCGGAGGAGAAAAAAAATGGTTATTCTTAACCTTCTTTACTTTCTGCCTACCATGTTGGGTGTCATTTGTAGCTGTTTACCTACTGTGTAGGCTCACCAAGAAGGACAAGGGGGGCACATTTGTAAAAATGTAAACCATGCCAGACCTATGCAGGGGGAACCACTATCATTAAAAGCACCATCCTGGATAGTGAAACCCCAATTGTCTGCTCTAAGGGACTTTCATTGATTCCCAAGCTCCTCAGGTGTTCTATTGACAGCACGTGCAGATCATGAGCAATCAAACATCCTTTACATAAAGCCAGCACCTGTAGACAATACAAAACGCCAAGGCTCAGGCAGCCCCTCCCCCAACAGTGCACAAAACAATGATTTTAAACATAAGCAAAAATAAACTTCTGAACACAGGGCTACCAAGAGAAACCCTGTCTCAAACAAGATAAAAATAAAACAGACAGACAGACAAGCAAACAACAACAAAAACCTGCCTACTTTTCCAAAGTGGCTGTACCATATTGCTTTGCTTTGGTTTTCCTCCTTCCCTCCCTCCTTCCCTGCCTCCCGTCCTTCCTTCCTCCTTCCCTTCCTCCCTCCTTTCCTTTCTTCCTGTTGCTGTGCCAGTGTTTGTATGTGTGTGTACAGCTGTGCATGCCAGACTCAATGTCTGACTCCCTCGGTCACTATCCTTACCTTGTGAGACACGGTCCAGCACTGCACCTGGAGCTCACTGGCTGGTGAGGTTCCCAGGATCTGCCTGTCTACTGCCCCAGCACCAACGTTACAGGCACCAAACCAGCTTTTCACGTAGGTGCTGTTGTAACAGGGCCCCAGACCTTATTAGGCCCTGAGATCTTAGCACAACCAACTCCATGATGGAAGTGCCATTCAGGCTGCAAGACTCAGCGTGTAGACATCACCACCTGCCAGAACTAAAACAAAGACCTAATCCATCAAAGTCCATACAGTTCTGGGAAAGTCTCAAAATGTACTAACCTTGCTTTTCAGCTTTTGTAATTCTGCTTCTGGCTACCTGTTCTTGTTAACTGAAGTATGCCATCCCAGAATATGGTTTTTGTGCTTAAATGATCATTCTGAGAAAGGCTGAGAAAGACAACACCGGGATCCCGAACACCAGAACACCCAGTGTAGTGGCTGTCAGCAGATAAAGACCCTCTATTGGCTTCAACCCGGGTCTGAGCAGTCTTGTCTGGTGAATACCCCCAACCTTCCAGCTATGAGCTCTGATCACCAGGCCTGTGCAGCTAGGACTTTTCCTACTGCTCATCTCCCCAGCCCGACTTAACATATGTCTATCAGCAGCTCGTTAGAGCCGGCTGCTCTGTGATTACCGCTCCAGGTTGTTTTCCTGTGAACCCTAACCCTTTAATTTTTCTTTTTTATACTTGGAGTTGAACCTTGGGCTTCACATGTATGAGGCAGCCACTACTAACTGAGCCATGCTCCTGGCGTCTCCTTTTACATTTTATTTACTTAAAATATTTTAGTTTATTAATATTATATAAAATATTATTATATAAATATTATATTTATTGTATATGATATATTTATATGTATTTATTATAATATAGTATGTTTATTTTATGTGCATGAGCGTTTTGCCTGCATGTATGTCGGTCGCTGTACCACCTGTGTACCTGATGTCCTCAGAGGTCAAAAGATGGTGTCAGATTCCCCAAGAACTGGAGTTATGGATGGTTGTGAGCCACCACATGGGTGCTGGGAATCCAACCTGAATCCTCTGTAAGAATAGAAAGTACTTCTAACCACTGAACCGTCTCTTCAGCCCTTACATTGTATTTTATTTATTTTTGTTTTGCCTTGGGAAGGAATTAGCTGAGATCTGGGGCTCAGGACTCAGGTGGTGAAGCCTGCCTCTTGCAAGTGTCTCTACCCACTGAGCAATCTAGCCAGTTTCTCCTACCTCAATTTTGTTTTGTTTCATTTTATCTGGAGCCAGGTCTTGCTGAGGTGCCAGGCTGGCCTCAGATTCCTTACTCCTGGCAGGCCTGTGCTCGTGTTTCTCCTGTAGCCTCTCTAGTTGCTGGGATAATAGATAATAGATAATAGGTGTCATTTCGCCGTGGCTTTAATTTGCTTCCAAAATGTTTAATGCTAATTTTTGTGTGTTCATTTGGTATTCATATTTTTTTCCTTTGGTGAAGGACGTGTGTGTGTATGTGCGTGTATTGGTACTTTTGTGAGGCTGACAGGGTCTCCTGTAGCCCAGATTGGCCTTGGACTTTGTGTAACCAAGGGGAACCTTGAACTTCTGATCACTACTTCCCATGTGCTGAGATTATAGGTGTGTGGTACCATGCCCAGTTTGTGAAGTGCCGGGGATCAAACTCAGGGTCTTTGTGTGCTAGACAATGACTTTACCAACTGGGTTATAGTCCTGATTCTGTAAACTGTTTACATTTAAAAAACTGGGCTTCCAAATAATATAGGAAAAAAAATCAGGTGTTTTTTTTCCTCTCCTGATTTTCAAGTTTTTCACACATTCTGTGGACAGTTACCTTGCCGTCTATGTGGTTTACAGTCTCATACCCTTCCTAGTCTTTGCAGTGTCTTCTTACTTTCTTTATGATGTCATAGAGTATTGTATTTAAGTTTTCACAAAGCCCAGTGCATGAACAGTTAAAATGGACTGTTCTGTCTAATAACTCTTTAACCTAAAGGCATAAAGACCTTTTTCTATGTTTCTTCTGAATTTTAGATGTAGGTGGCTGACTAATTTGGGGGCTAACGTTTGCAGTGTTGGTGGAGGTGGGAGCTTTGAATACGGAGATCCAGCCATTGCCCTTCCCACTGTTTGCAAAGGTTGTCCTTTAAACCAAGCTGACTTTGCACACTTTGATCACAAACTGATCGACTAGATTTATGTTGCTGTATTTTTGAACATTCTGTGTGTTTAGTCTTTCATCTCCTACCAGTGCCTGGGTTGCTATAGCATAAAAATACAACTTAATATTGGGTAATATGAGTTCCTAAATTTTGTTCATATATATATGTATGTATGTGTGTGTGTATATATATATATATATGTATACTGGTACTTGAACCTGAAGAAAGCTTTGCCACTTCTTTCAGCTTGACTGAGGGGAGACTGTCCCTCCCGTGGGTCTGAGGCACTGGAGTCCTCTGTGTCCACAACACTCACTCAACGCTTCTGCCCCCCACAATCTGGCAGCCACACTGCTTTGCCAGAACACTGATCTTAAGGCTGTGGGTGCCCCACTTCTTCGTGGATACTTAAAGTATGGATTATTGATGTCCTCTTACCACAGTCCTGATAGGGACAAAAAGGTCACAATCCAGCCTCCTTACCCCAGATCTAGAGAACCCTCAGACTGCAGAGAGTCCTAGAAGGACTGAGTCATGTCACCCTCCCAGGGACTGGGTTGCATGCTAGCATCTATCCTGGCTTCCTATTCCACAAGGGCAGACGGCCTGCTCGTCACGTAGCTTGCAGTAGCCTTGCGACATTTGAGCAGAGGAACTAGATAGACCCCCACCTGCTGTTATGGTTCAAATATGAAATGTTCCCCACAGGCTCAGGTGCTGAGCGTTTGGCCCCCAGTTGGTGCTGCTATTTGGAGAGATGATAGACTTTGGAAAGAGCAGGGGCCTGGCTCTTGGTCTTATTGCCTGCCTGACGCTTGGCAGAAGATACCATTTTCACTCAACTCCACTTACAAATTTTGCTGTTGCTGTTTTTGAGACAGGCTTTCTCTATGTAACAGCTCCAGCCATCCTGGAACTCACTTTGTAGACTAGGCTGGCCTCGAACTCACGAAGATCCGCTTGCCTCTGCAACTTACCACCCGAGTGTGACACCATGCTTGACTCATTCATGAATTCCTTTATAAAGTTTGAAACTTAAACTGTAAACAAGGGCAAACTATCTGCACCATGTTTGCAAGTCATTTCCATACCTCAACTTCTGGTAGAAAGAATGAGGTAGAAAAGGGAGGGGAGCGCTCAGGCTACAACTCTGAAAAACGAGGATCCACATAGGTCTAACGTGTCCCATCTTCCCTTTCTTCCCTGCTTTGGAAAGACTGATGGCAGGCCTGACACTTAGCTCGCAGCAGCTTTGTGAGACCATGCCTGGAAGGAGGAGAAGCTGGCCTTTGAGAACGACTGTGTAATGGTAAGAGGTAAGAGTTAAAAGATGGTTGGAGGTAAGAAGAGAGAGAAATAAAACACCGTGGCTCCTTCATTCATTATCTCATCTTATCTTGTGACCTTTAAGCTTGTAGTATTTAGTACAGTCACCATAATCATGGGCTCCGGTGCCACCCCAGCCCTACCACCTGAGGACCGGATGGAGCTCTGTGTACCCCTCCCAGGTAGGGCTGACCATTCCCTCTGCCACACTGGCTCCTGCCACCTAAGAACCATCTATAGGATGATGCGAGTCTTCTACAGACTCCGGAGGGTCTGCAGCGAGAACCTGCTGACTCTATTGAAGCTTTGCTCTTGTGCCTAGAAGCTGGATCCTAGCCATAACCGAGCCAGGGTGACTTCTGCTATTCTATTTGCACATGAACTCTGAATGATCCTAAGACAGCCCAGACACCATTCAGCTGGTTCAAAACCTGTCAAGTTGGGGTAACTCCAGATGGAGATCCAAAAACCCACTTAACAAAGATGAGGTAACTATCCATTCCAAAACCCACCA
Source organism: Cricetomys ansorgei (assembly GCA_026225945.1). NCBI lineage: Eukaryota > Metazoa > Chordata > Mammalia > Rodentia > Nesomyidae > Cricetomys > Cricetomys ansorgei. The sequence continues at coordinate 4,710,478 of JAMJFZ010001232.1, read as the reverse complement.
TAAACTACCTACCTCCAGGTGCTTAGGTCTTGTCACAGAACAAACATACATCATGAATAATCAAGACTATTTGTGCCCTCCAGAAGTAAGTACTACCATAATAATGTTCTCTGAGAAAAGCTCTTCGATGGTACACAGGATGTGATTTCGTTCTTTTTCCTTCTAATAATTTATTTTTCTTTTATGGTGCATTGGTGTTTTGTCTACATGTATGTCTGTGTGAGGATGCTGGACCTCCTGGAACAGGAGTTGCAGACAGGTGTAAGTGTGGGTGCTGGGAATTGAACCTGGGTCCTCCAGAAGAGCAGCAAGTGCTCTTAACCATTGAGCCATCTCTCCAGCCCCCAAGGATGTGATTTCAAAAGAACAATTACACATGCGTTCAAGAAACTCAGAGGGGGCATGAATGAATGCCTGAACGAAGACCCTGAAAACACAACATAGACTTTGTGGTCAGAATCATTCTTCCCCCTCCTCTTCTTACGTGTACATGTTTGTGTGCACATGTGTGTGATGGTACATGTAAAGGCCAGAGGTTAACATTGGCTATCTCCTCAATCTCTCTCCATCATGTTTTTTTTTAAGACAAGCTCTCTCATTGAACCCGAGTCTTACTGATTTTGCTATTCTGGCTGGCTAGAAAGCCTCAAAGTGTCTCTTATCTCTACCTTCACAGGGATGGGAATGCACGTGCCTCTGTCTGCCTTTTTACCTGAGTTCTGGGTATTAAACTCAGGTCCTTATGCTTACGCTGCAAGAACTTTACTGACTGAGAATCTTTAAACAGGAAGGTCAATAACTTAAAATAGCTTCAAGAAGTCCGTGAAACTGAGCAGATTCACTAGGCCCCTCCTTGCCAGAGTAAGCAACAAAAACTGAGAGTCCCCCTGTGTAGAGGAATAGGCCTGTGTGAAAGCTAGGAAGGGTCTATGTTCCAAGGGTCTACATTCAGAGGCCTGTGTGGTCCAGATGGAATGTATACACACCTTTAATCCAATTATTCAGAAAGCAGTGGTAGCAAACACCTTTAATCCCAGTATTCAGAAGGCAGTGGTGGTTCCTGCTTTTAATCCCTAAGAAAAGCAAAGTGTAGAAGCAGACACAGGAGGCGGTGCTCAGGAGTCAGTGTCACACAGGAAGTGACATCTGAGATGAATTAGAGTGAAGGACAGGCAAAGTGACTGCTCAGAGGAAAAGTTAGCAGAATGAGTCAGAGTGAGGACACACCCAACTCTCATGATATAAAAGTGTCAGTCAGTTACAGAAGAGTTAGTTACAGCCAGCAGTATAAGACGAGCAGTCTGAAGCAGGCAAGATGGAAGAGAGACACAGAGACACAGAGGCAGCTCAGCAGAAGAAGTCAGTATCAGATGGGAAGAGTGAGTCAGTTTGAAGCCGAGCAGAGCAGTTCAGTCTGTGGCAGTCAGAGAATCAGCCAGAGTAAGCCAAAGTCAGAAGAGCTCAGTCAGAAACAGTCAACTGGCTCAAAAGATCAGTTTTAATCAGTCAGCTTGGAGAAGAGTTTGAGCCAGAACAAGAGTGAGTTGAACCAGAAGAGTCAGAGTTCAGAAGGAGCTAGTCAGAGTGGCTCAGTCTTGGAGATTAATTAGATTGTACAGAGGTTTAAATGTTCTAGATTGTAGGGAGGTAAGCCTTTCAGGTCTAGAATGAAGACTAGGTTGTTCAGAGGCAGAAATGCTCTAGGGCTCCAGGGCTCCAGTCAAAGACAGTGATTTAATTAGCAAAAGAATAAACAGTTTTGAACCTGAATGAATGGCTACATCTGGCACGAATCTACAACTACACCCCTCAGATGGACGAAAGCCAAGCTGCAAAGAAGACTCTCAGACCAGACCAGCTGTGGCAAAAGCAGAAAGCAGTGGAGTTGCCTAGAAGATGTTTAAACCAACTGAGTCACATGGGAAGGACACTCTCTGACCCGTTGAGCTGCCTGCAGGCTGCGCAGTATGCTCTAGGCTCCTAGCTTTATGAGGTGTCACCCAGGCTTTGGGGATGAAGTTGTCTTTGTGTCATTTCTGCTCCTGTAAGTAACGCCAATGAAACTCATTGATTCACCAAGCTGGACTTTGGTGGTGTCTTAGCTAGGACTTTTTTGCGGCGAAGAGACACCATGACCACGGCAACTCTTACAAAGGAAAACATTTAATTGGGGCTGTCTTACAGGTTCAGAGGTTAGTCTATTATCATCACGGCAGGAAGCATGGTGGCATACGGGCAGACACGGTGCTGGAGAAGGAGCTGAGAGTTCTATATCTGGATTGACAGGCAGCAGGAAGAGAGAGCCTTTGGGCCTGGCTTGAACTTCTGAGACCTCAAAGATCACACCCAGTGACACGCTTCCAGCAAGGCCACACTTTCTAATGCTACTCCTGAGCATTCAAACATGTGAGCTTAAGAGGGTCATTCTCACACAAGCACCACAGGTGATATCTATGCTTTGCTCTGTCATGGGTTCCCTATCTGGGCTGACTAGATGCGTGTCACATAGTACACTATCACCAATCACTAAAATCAGCAGCCGCGTTTGGTAGGAATGTGTATTACTTAGGGTTCTCTAGAGGAACAAAACAGAGAGAATGAATACATACCAAGAGGAGGCTTATTGGATTGGCTGACATGATGTAGTCATGTTTCTCTCACATGTCACGTGGTCCACAATAAGCTGTCTTATAAAGGACAAGAGCCCTGCAGACACTCACAGTCTGAAAGTCAGGATGTCTCAGCAGTCCCTATCTGGTCCTGAAGTTCTGGAGCGTTCCCAGAGATCCACTGGTCTCTGGTCCAATCTGAAAGCCTGAAACGGGGTCCTAATATCAGTGAGAGGCTCAGCAGTGACGGCAGAGCTGAGGAACCTAACGGCCAGAAGGCAAACAGGCAGCAAGCTGCACCTCTTCTCTCTCTGTCTGGGCTGCCACCAGAAGGTGCTGCCCGTGTTTAGAGTGGGTGTCCACTTTAAATCCTCTGATCAAGAAGATCCTTCCCAGGATTGCCCAGTGGCTTGCCCATTAATTGCTTCTAGATCCAGTCGAGTTGACACTTTAGAGGACCGGATAGCTACCCTTCCTCCCTGCCATCTCTTCTCCATCTCCTCTTTACATCTTGGTCTTACCTGGTCCCTAGGGCTCAGCAATAGCATCGTCCCTCATTCCGTCTACCCTCCAAGAGTTCACACCAGAATGCTTACAGTCCTTTATGGCCCTTACGTCGACTGTGGGAAAAGGCAGTATCTTGATCTGCGGATAAAGGAAATTCGGTGAATATTTGTGCAATGGATTTGTGGACTTAAAGTATTGAGAAGTTTTTTTGAAGCCCTGAAGCTAGTCACATGCTCTCCTCCATCAGTGTCTCGCCGGTGGCAAACCTGATTCAGAAAGCGCAACATAAAGACACCACGCACAGAACGCAGTTTGCAGTTGTTCTTGCTGGAAATCTGGGTGCCTCTGTGTTTCCTGCACCGGATCCCATTGTTGATGGTGGAGGCTGGTCATGCGATCAAGCTAACCAGGAGCAAGAATCTCGAAGATCCTATAGGTGGGAATGTGATCTGGTTACTTAAAATTATTCAGAGGCTCTTTTAAAGTTTGATTTATAGTATTTTTACATACCTGTGTACACAAGACATGCCTTTGGGTTAGGAAAAAAAATAATTTTCTTTGAGCCTTGCATTTCAGAGCTTGGCAAACACCGATTTCCTGTATGGATGCTGGAGCCTCAGGTGCTTCCTCTGAAGATGTTTACAGGAGCCCGTGCTTCCCCTGACACCCGGAGCACAGGAATGGATGGTGTGTGTTAAGTAGCTGTTACAGCACATAAATGGTATGTTTTTGGTTACCCCAGAATAGTTGTTGGTTTTTTTTTTTGTTCTTGTACAACGCCAGACAGGTATAGGTATAATTACCATGTTGCCTAGCCAGTTAGCGATTCTGCGAGACTATGAATTATGCAGAGTACAGAGGGAACTTTATTTATAAACTTAGTTTCTGGAGGGGGAGGGGGAGGGGGAACAGAGGCAGAAAGTGAAGCCAGCACACCACCTAATTCTCCATGTAAAATAATGCAGAAGTGCGGAAGATGAACAGCTGATTTGTCACATCTGATACGCTAATGTTTTATCCAAAAGGAAGAACACATTGTAACGTGCTCAGTCATCTGCATAAACACCACCTGGCCCTTCACAGGCACCTACTCAAGTAACAGGAGTCAACAACGAATGGCAGCAAATGGAAAGTCTCTCTCTCTCTCTCTCTCTGTCTTTTTTTCTTTAAAAACAAAGCTTTTATTTATCAAAGTAGCAGAATCTGATACCTTTTTTTTTTCTCCCAACAGCATCATATCTGTGTGATTAAAGCGAAGTGGCTGGAGCTGTCCGCATTAGGGAATATATGATCACAAATTCCCTAGATTTTCAACAGCTGAAAAAAAAAAATCATTATCCTTTCAAAAGAGGGTAGATCAAACCAGACCTGAGCAATAAGGTATTTATTACAACCCGAAGCCACTTCCCTGGGGTATACAAGCAAGCAGGCCATACGTCGGAAAGCTATAGCTTTTGTGTAAAATATCTTGCTGGAGATGGGAGAACGCTTTTCATCTTCAAACTGACAACTTCTGGTTGTATGCCTCGGTGAGCATGTCGCCGTGCTGCATTACACAGAAAGAGGTCGCACGGCGTACCCCGGTTGTCCTGATGTAAGAATGAGAAGCAGCCGTCACCAGGGCACACTGTGCCAGCCCTGAGTATTTCAGAGGGCATTTCCTGGGAGGGTGAACGAGACTGATGAGTCGCCATAAAAAAAACCATCCTTCACCCCTTACACCGTAGATTCAAGGTGGCTACCGAGAGGCATACTAAGCCATCAAAAATGTAATTTCTTGTTAATTGCTGAACTTTCTGACTCTTGTTTTTTTCCATTGAGAAAACATCATGAAGGCTATTGTGAGTTGGATAGGAGAGTTGTCCAATTGTTATTTTTAAAATCAATTACTTTTTGCAATTTTATGTCTATGAAAAATTTACATGTACGTTACGTAAACATATAAAATGTTCTCTGACCACGGTCCCCCATTACCCCTTTTTGTCTTCTCCCTGCCCCCAAACGCCTCCCTGCCAAGTCCCTTCATGGTTTTAACATCACTCTTCCTTCTCCCTTCTTGTTGGCGATAATCGTGGAGAACCACTGAACTCTGTTGTTGGTTCATTCTTTTATCGACTGTCTGTGAGTCATCTCTAACTCCCAGAAGTTTCCACCTTTAAATACGTCCTCTTGTTATTTACCACTCCCAGGGGCTACTTGAAAACTGAGTTTGCAGCTCTTTCGTGTGAGGGTTCCAGACACATGTCCTCGGCCAGGTCTTCCAGTCACAGATTTTTCAGCGCCTCTCCCTGTGATGAGGGTCACTTGGCCCTCCCCTGCTAGTTCCAGTTCCAGATCCAGTTCATTATGATCTTCTCAAGCTTAGCTTCCCAGGACACCCAGGTCAACCTAAGGTAAAGGTTCCTTCACACCATGCATACGCATCTTTCCACAGTCTCTGGCACAGATTCCCGCTTTAAATGCATTCCTTGATTCGTGTGGGGGAAGAAAAAGAAGAGTCCTGCGTCAGATAAAGAAAGGAACTATTTCTCCTTTCTGAGTTCTTAGAGAAGTCTAGAAAGCAATTCCATCCATTCGTTATCGTAGTGTTTAAATTCCACACCACGGGCCGCTGTTGGGCAGAAACAAAAGGCAGACTTCGTTCTGCCTTCAAGCCGCTTTTAGTCTAACGATTGCGAACAGACGCTGAGGATTCCGGAAATGATCGACCACATTTCTGCTTCCGAGTCAGAGAGACAATCGTTTCGGAAATACTTAAGAAACGACATCTTCGAGTACTGTGTGCGCGCAGCAAGCATTAGGGTGCGTTCCGTCTGATTTAATCTAGAGCACAAACCTAGGAATAATAATTTAATTTTAGAGACACAGAAACTGACTTTCTCACTGAGCTGGCTATTCAGGTCCATCTGATTGTAGAGTCTAATCACTGTGAGTCTGTGTTGGTGTCTCTGTGAAGTGAATTAAAACTTACCTACGTTAGTGAGTAAACCGGGATTATTTCCTTTTGACGATGACACTCCCCCCCAACCCCCCAAGAGAAGGAAGTTCAGCTGTCAACAGAGAAAACACGAAGATCTCAGTGAAAAAGAGAGTACGCTCGGGGTGGCAGGGGATGCAGTAAGTTCCCCCACCTGCTAGCACTGCATTGTACAGGTGACTGTTCATGTGCCCGAGGCCTGGGAGGGAATCGGCACCACACTCCACAACACCGGGTGCGGGTCAGAAAAAGGCGTTCCTCCTCTTTAGCAAGCGTACGTCAGGTTTAGCAAACACGTGGGCATGCGCAGTAACGGGGCGCCGGTTGGATGCCGGCTGCACCGACCGCTGTATAATTTGTTTTGAGAGAGAGCAGGGAGTGTGGATTGTAAGAGTGAAATTTCTTGATTTTCATATGTTGCCGGTGAGTAGTTAGGCTATTTCAAGAGTTTGCCAGAGTCCAGATTAATTGTCATTAATTTGAAGCTTTAGTACATTTTCCCCCTTTGTAATGACAGGTTCTCTTCAAGCTATTTAAACAAAACCAAACTAAAACAAAAATCGAATCCTCAGCCTAAGGCCGGCTGTGCAGCACACCTTTAATCTTAGTTCCTTGGTAGACTGAATGGAGTTTGAGGGCAGCCTGGGCTACATAGCAAGGCTGGGTCTTAGCACACAAATAACAAACTGAAGTACCTCTTCGTGGGCGCGGTGCCACCTAGGAGGCAGGCTTTGTTTTCTCAGCTGGCTAAAGAGTTAAAAGGCAGACGAGAAATGTTTCAGGAAATCTTGGGGCATCCCGGGAGAGCCTCTGTGTGATATCTCGGGTTCTTAGTTACATTAGCAAAAGAGTTCAACGCAGACTCAGATGGAAGCTCAAGGAACAATTTATTTGAGTTCGAGAGGAAAAACCCAGGGGCAGGCAAACTGTAAAGTGTACTCGAGGTTGCTTGGAGGAGGACCAAGGGGAAGGAAAGAAAAACGCCATGCCTTTTGAGAAAGCACGGAGGTCGGGCACGTGGCAGCAGGCAGCTACGTGGGAGGGGAGTTTTGGAGAAAGATTAAAGAAGCACAGAGTACTAGGGAGTTTAGAAACTGTTCGGCCCTGGCCCGCAACTGAAATAGACAGACAAAAATAGGAGTACCGAAGACTCAGAACGTCGGGCGAACAGAGCTGCGCCTGGGCAGGTTGGTGGGGCTCATGCCAGGGACCCTAGGGCCCTGGAAATCTAGGAGGGACAAGTGTCAAGGTGAGCTCGCCTCCCTAGGGGTGGCCCCTAGCCAGGCCCCCTGGCCTGCCTCACTGGATTGACTCTTAAAGGAGGAGACACAGGCACCTCTCCACCCAGAGGTAGAGTCCATTCTCCTCTACAAGTCAAAGAAAACTCATCTGTGTGTTGGATTTTGTTTGACAGGCCACCACTAGACATTTCTGGATTATAGGCTACGTCTCTGAGGTGAGGAGAAGCAGTGATTATTTATTTGGTCATCAAGCCCTTCACAAATCCGGAGACAAAATACTCTCAACTTTGCTTATAGAGGTAAGAAATCAGCCGTGTTACTAAACCGGTCATTACAAATTCTCAGGGTCTGTCTCAGGTCTGTCCTCTGAAATTACCTGCACTGAACAAGGATATGCAAGAGTTATAAACCCATCAAGTTAATGAGTAGATATTAAATTTGTATAAAATCTTAAATTATACAAATATTAAGTGGCGTTTGAATAAATCTTGAATTATCTTCAATGTTACAGCTTGGACTTGTGTGGAAGTACTATTTGATGATGCCAACATGAGCTAAGCATAATACTGGGAGAAAAAGCTCCTCTGGCTTGTAAGAAAACCGCCTTCCTGGCTGGAGGGGCTGCTCAGTGGCGGGGAGCATGTTTCTCGAGCACAAAGCTCGGGTCAAAAGTCTCAGCAATTTTTATTTTTTGTTAAATTTGCCTTCTGGTTTTAGAGTTCAATTGTTTCAAATAATTTTTGCCAGAGCCCTAATCAATTATTAACTTTGAGTTTAGTGCAACCTTCAACATGACTAATTCTTTTTATGCTATTTTATTTAAGGAAACTAAAATGAGACTAAACTACGAGCTACTTGGGCCAAGGGACCCATGAAAAATACATCAGGAAGTGAGGAGGGCTAGGTACCAAAGGCACACCTCTCAACGTCAGAGGCTTCCAAGCCGGTACTTTGGGAAATCTCGTCTTGAGGAATGACAGGAGCTTGCAGAGAGGAGGAGAGATGGAACCAATTGATACTTTCCATAGAAATACCACCAGGTCTGTGTGAGTGATTGCGAATTTCCTGTGTTGATGAAACGGTTGTTTCCAATGACTGGGAGCTGCGGGAGCTGCTGGGACCCCCCCCCCCCACCACCACCATGTGGTCATTATTTTTGTGAAGAGAGGCCAGGGGTCAGTGGGAATGCTATTTTTTTCTCCTATGGGTGAAACTTCCTATAGCTTTATGCCTAAGATCTTAATGAACTCCACCTGTAAAACTGCACACACTTAAGTCGCACTTAAGATACTGCTGAAGCATAGCGAGTTTTGGACTCTAGATCCTTCTAGGGATGAGGGACTTCATCGTTGCCATTGTTCAGAGAGAAGCCTAGAACTACTCTTGGTTGGCTCCCCAGGGCCTGGCACTGAGATGAAGAGGGATCACTAGAAAAAGTGAATTGGAGCTATGAATGGTGCATATAGTTAACACCGCTCTTCCCTTGAGTCTTCAACAACTTGGGCTGGCCAAATGGCTCAGTGGGTTGCCAAATGTGACACGACCTGAGTTTGGTTCCCAGAACCCACAAAGTAGAAGGAGAGGACTGACTCCAGCGGGTTGTCTGTCCTCCAAGCTGCACACATACGTGACACACACACATATGTCATGTCCCCATCCTGAATGCACGTCAATAGATGTTTAAAAAATAAAGGAAAGCGTGTGGGTAAATATAATAATACATAAATAAAATAATAAATAAATAAATAATACATAAATAATAAAATAAATGAATATTCACCATCTAGAGCAGAAATAGTAATGTCTTTTCAATTCTTCAGTGACTTTATAATTAAGATGCACAGAAACATAACAAGCAGGAAGGGAATAAATACTATTATGATCGAAGCTTCTAGTAGTGTTTGGAAGGATACAGTGACAGTTTTTGCTAGAATGTGCTAACCCAACTGCTCGTAACACAATCTACGCTACCAGAAAACCATGGCAAGTAACAAGTGAACAGGTAAAACGGTCAAATTCTGGGCTCCTCACATATGGACAAGCCCAGTCGGACTTGGCTTTGGATTCTTAAGGAATTTAAAAGAACAAGAAAGACGTAAGTGTAGTTCTAAAGTCTTGAAGGGCTTGGTGAGTAACAAGACTACTGTTTATCGAACTATGAGTCTAAGAGAGAGGCATAAAAGCCTTTTCTGTGGCCAAGTGGAACAGGCCTGGGAGAAGAGCAGTAACTCATGCTGGTGGAGACACAAGCCCCCAGTCCTGCTGACGTCTCCCATCTCTCGTTTCAGGGATGAAGAGATCAACATTCTGAAAGTTACTTACAGTTCCACAGAAAGAAAATGTGGGGACCAGCATAGAAATATGGGTGTTTCAGAGTAAAACCTTGCATCTCAGACAATACCGTAGGCTGTTTCTAAACTTGCTGTGTCGATGTGTTCACATAGAATGAAGCTCATTATTAAAATGAGTCGTGTGTATGGTGTATTCCCAGTGTTGTATATGCTAAATACTTATGCTTTCTCTCGACTTCTTTAATAGCCCAAAGATGTAGCTATTTAATTAGCTAATTATTATTATTTTTAGTACTGGGGATTGAACCTAGGCCCTACTATATGCTAGGCAAGTGTTCTGTCAGTGAGCTAGGCCCTCAGCCATACTTCCTCATTTTTACGATAATGATTTGTGGAGCTAGACAAAAACCCAGGGGGCTCAACCCCTGTAGCCACTGGGCTATACCCTTTTCTATGGTAGAAAACAGATACCTGGAGAGGGGATGCCTCAGTCTGGAAGGTGCTTGCTGGGCATTCATGTGACCTGTAGAGCGCCCGGGGAAAGATCTGATGTGGAGGTGTTTGATTTAGTGCTGGGGGGGGGGGCAGAGACAGGAAGATCTCTAATGGAGTCGGTGGGCTCAAGGCTGTCAGAGACCTTGTCTCAAAAGACACGGTGGATGGAGCGGCTGGAGAGAGGCTCAGTGGTTAAGAGCCCATACAGCTCCTCCAGAGCACCTAAGTTTGCGTCCCAGCAGCCATCTTGGGTAGCTCACATGTAGAAGGGCTCTGAGGTCTCTGGCCTGTGCAGCCTGCAGGCACCTGTGCTTGCGTGCACCCCCCTTACACAAACGTAACTGAAAAATAACAGAAGTAAAGCCTTAAAAACATGAAGTGAACGAGTACTGAGCAATGGCCCTGGAAGAGGACTTTAGACCTCTACACGCACGTGCACCCCGACACCTGTGTGCACCCACATAAACATGAACCTACATGAAAGTCCGACATTTGATTGTCAGTGCTACCATAGATTTTCAGCTCGAAGGAGGATCCACTTCCACACTGTTCCATTTGGGGACATTACTGATGCTTCTGTACATAGACTCCTTTTCCCAGAGCCTGGTGAATGCTGACTTCTTAAGCCCCAGTAGCTGACACTGCTACCTTTCTAGAACAAAGGAGCAATTAGAGATCATTTGTAATAAAAAGCCACTTCTCTCTTTTATGACGGAAGAGCCTTGTGTCTTTGTTGACCTCTTTGAAAATTACGGAAAAATATAAAAATCAATCCATCCACAAACTCAACACCTCACCCAAATAACTTCCCCCATCCCTGACCAAAGCACCTCCAAAGGAGGCTTTCTTTCTGCTCTTTCATCTAAGGCCAGAGTGAAAGCCTAGGTAGTTCCCGGGACCACTTTAATCAATTTAATGGGATTTGTCGACTTCAGGCTGTGGGACAGTACAAAGCGACACTCGGATGCGAGCAGTGAGCCAATGCTTTCTCAGAGAGCATCGGACTGAAAACAGCCATACGTGATAAGAGGAGAGGCCCAGGAGAAGTCATCGATGGTCCATTCTGGCTGGATTGATGGTGTGAACTGTGCTGCTAGTTCTGAAGGTGTGGCAGAGCCAGGTTCCTCTAGCCCACACCATCTTCTTTACCAGGTATTTGTGAGAAAAGATGCACATGGTGATAGAGCTTCCTTAGTTCAAAGGTTTTTACCTCTTTATTCTAAAGCCCCATTGTGAGTTCACAGGGCTTAAAATATGTATTGCTGTCCCTTTCATTTTATCTTTCGAAAAGAAATCAAAGACAGAAAAGGTGTTTTTTTTTTCTTTTTTCTTCTTCCCTCCCTAATGAGCTTGTGTGGTGTTTGTACATTTGGTTTCTTAACATCTCGGCTGATCTTAGCTGGTTCAGTGGGAGTTGCTGAGACATTGTTCTTCCGGAGTTTCAGGTGGCTTCTGCAGAAGCTGGACTTACTCTCTTCTCTTCGGTAATTACAGTTTAGTTTGTTGTAAAATGACACAAAGGAGAAAGCCCAAAAGTTCATCTTAAAAAATGTTACTTAACGTGAACGGGTGTTTTGTCTGCGCGTATGTTTTTGCACCACTTGAGTGCCTGGTGCCAGGGGAGGGTGTCTGGTCCCCTAGGGCTGCAGTTGCAGATGGTTGTGAGCCAGCTTGTGAATGCGGAGGATTGAACCAAGTCCTCTGAAAGAGCAGCCCGTGCTCTGAACTGCTGAACCATCTCTCTTGCTCTCTCCATGTGCATTTTTAAAAAAAAGATCAGAGAGTTTTAATTGTTCCCTTCCTTTTCTATGAAATCTGATGGGTTTGTCTTCCTATAGTCCCTACCACTGAGAATGGAGTTGGGGATCACACAGCGGGCTGTTGACCTGTTGGAAGGCACTTAGTGTTGAGTTACCCTCCTCCCCACACACACTCTGCAGCCCAGCTGGTCTTGGACTCATCTTGGTCTCCAGAAGGTTGGGATTGTAGTCGCCTGTAACCGTTCTTGGCTTCCAATCATTAAGTATTTCTATCTACAACTTCTGCTTCAACAGAACCCAGATAAACAGAAAAGGTTTTGGGCATAGCCATTCTGTTCTATGTAGGGGGATAGTTAAAAAAAAAAAAGATCTTGTCTGTATGACCAACATGAGAGTCTCAGGAGTCTTACTAATTGCTGTTTACTGTTGTCTGCCTGAGGAGTTTATCTGCAGGCACTTATTTCTTATTGAGAATTGCTTGCACCCTGGAGTCTTCATGTACTATGTTGTGTTTTTTTTTTTATCTGACATACAATCCATACTTTAAAGCTTATCTCTTATCCATTTGATACAGTTTAAGTTTTGTTGACTGACAGTTTATGAAAACAAGACATGTTCACTTTTTCAAAGCTGGGAAAACAGAGTAATCTCTTAGCATCTCTCTCTCTGTCTCTCTCTCTCTCACACACACACACACACAAAACACACACACCAAAAAAATACCATTAGTGACACCATCCAGTTTCCTAAAGAAACACCTTGTTCATCAGCTCCTAAAATGTGATTCCAAACGCTCACGACAGGTGAACGAAGTGTGGAAAATTAAGATTTGGGCACAAACAAAGGAACATTAATAATTCAAGCAAATACAATCTGTATACAAAAGAAACTGTCAAGGTAACAGAGAATGTTCCTGCAGGACAGGACATTCAGGCAGTGGGAAAACGAGCCAAGGTTTGAACATTCTATACTGTGTGCACAGGCTCTATGTAGTCTGAATTCCCTCTGTCTAGCTCTCCTTCTGGCACATGCGTGTGTATGGTGTGTGTGGAGACATGCGTGTTTGCATGTATGCACATACTGCATGTGCACATGAGG
>JAMJFZ010001232.1:4577500-4692500 GCA_026225945.1 Cricetomys ansorgei | reverse complement strand
TACTTTCAGATGTTTTATTTGGTATATATGCTGGTTACTTTGTGTCAACCCGACACAAACTTAGACATAGCTGGGAAGAGGGAATCTTAATTAAGATAATGCCCCCGTAAGATTGGCCTTTAAGAGAATCTGTGGGGTATTGTTTTGATAACGTCTTAACTTGGTGTGGGGGGGGGCAGTTCAATGTAGACTGTGCCACGCCTGTGCACGTGGTCCTGCACTGCATAAGAAAGCAGGCTGAGCAAGTCATGAGGAGCCAGCTGGTCATCAGGGCTCCTCCGTGACCTCTGCATCAGTTCCTGTCTGCAGGTTCTTGCTTGAGTTCCTTGTGGATGGACTGTTAACCTGAAGTGTAAGCAAAATAAACCCTCTCCTCCCCAAGTTGCTTTTGGTCATGGTGTTTTATCGTAGCAACAGAAACACTAATTAAGACAGTAGCCTTTCCCGTAGAATTCAATTCTTCACATTGCAAGTGGCCTTTGTTAGTTTTTGCATTTTTCATAATAGATATTCTGACTAGGATCTAATGATCGATGATATTTCATTGTTTTTTGTTTTGTTTTGTTCTTTTTGAGGGGGTTTCTCTGTTGTAACTCTGGCTCTCCTGGAACTCACTCTGTAGACCAGGCTGGCTTCGAACTCACAGAGATCCACCTGCCTCTGCCTCCCGAGTGCTGGGATTGAAGGCATGCGCGACCACCGACTGGTTTGTTTCATTTTTAAGACAAGGTTTTACATATTTTCCAGATTGATCTTGAGTTTTGGATTCAAAAGATCATTCTGCTTCTCGTAAGTGAGAAGGACCTTAGGGACTCACCAGGACACTGGTTCTGTGTGTGTGTTTCACTGCACACCCAGTGTTTCACCGGGTCTCACTATGCAGCCAAGGCTTGCCTTCAATTTGCTTCTTAGCCCAGGCTTTGCGACCACACCTGGCTTTCATGTGGTTTTGATTTGTATTTCCCTGAAAACTGGTGACATTTAGCCTTTTAATACATCTGTTGCCCATTTCTATCATGCTATACAGTAGATCCCACACATGGGCACTAGACCGTTCATACCTTGTATACGCGGACACTATACTAAACATCCCGAAGTGTTTTCCTTATGCTTTCTTCTACAAATTTCTATTTGGAGATCTCATATTTAGACTTCGATTCATCTTGAGTTGAATTGTGCACATGTCCCATTTCTCTTATTTTGGAGAGATTATCCTTTCCCAGCGGTTGTGTGTGTGCGTGCGTGTGTGTGTGTGTGTGTGTGTGTGTGTGTGTGTGTGTGTTGTGTTTTTGTCTTGTGTGTTTTTGTTTTGTGTGTTTTGTCAGTGTTTTCAGCTTGGGCAGAGATGGAAAGGTGTCCTGGCAGTTGGAAACCAAGGAACCACACAGCTCTGAGATGGGGAAGATGGCCCCCTTAGAAGTGTTAACAGCTCTGAAGTGGGGAAAGTGGCCCCACTGGAACAGTAGCCTGGGAGTCAGGAACCCAGAAACCACACAGCTCTGAAGGAAGAACATCGCAACTAAGTTGAGGTGTCACGGTTTCACTCCGCTCTAAAGACAGGAATTTCCCCCATTGTTGTAGCTCTGGGGGGCGAATCTCCCCAGCTGAACCGGGGATGCTACCCCCACTCCACCGGCTACCCTTTTTGCCTCAAGGGGTTGGGAACTGATGTTATGGCAGTTTAGAATAGTCTTGGGGGGGGGCCTAGCTGCTTGTGCCTCAAGGAGCTTACACTAGTGTTGAGAATGAGTTGCTTCTTTCCAGGATGCTATTCTGCTCCATGGATCTCCATTCGTTTGATGCCAGTATCCCGCTTTCTCAGTCACTACAGCTGTGTCTCATAACCAGTACAACATTTATTTACAAAGCTAAAGGAATGGCAGCATTTGGCTCGTGGGCAGGAAACGGTGGCTACAGTTTCCTGCCTGCCTACCCCAGAGCATTCACTATTAAATGCTTACATTGGGATACCCAAATGAGTTACTTAGACCCCTAAAGAAAGAGGGGCACATGAGCTGCCCTCATTCTGTACCAACAGCTATTCTCGGAGAGGTCTCCTAAAACAATTCTGATTCTAGTGACATTACTACATAGGTATCTAACTTGAAATTAAATGTTTGGTCACATTGTTTTTGAAACGTACCAACTTTCAATTAGCCCAAGCATGCAACTTTTTAAGAATGTTCTTAAATATGCTGCACTTTTGGTGACAGCTTTTCTTATGGTGCAGATTCTTTGGGCAATTAGCATTCACTAACCCTTACTTCTGGCCTCATTTGCTCGAATAAGTGCCAGGTTTAAACGAGGCACCCTGATCTAGTTCTTCAAATGGATGCTTCTTGTTCTCTGCTCACAATAGCTGGATCGTCTAGGAAAGGGCCTGAATAAACATATCATTTGTCATTAGCTGAAAACTGTTCTCGTTAACTTGATGAATTAAATGCTTCTCTTGGAGATGGATTGAAACACAAAATAGCAGTCTGGGTCCACAGAGGAAAGAGATATTTTCACTCTGAAGACAATGGAAGGAACATCGCTAGACATCACACTTTCTTTAGAAAGCCATCAGTTAGTAATTCCCCTGACCCCCACCATGTACTGTTTTGTCTTTCTAGTAAGAAAGGCTTATTTCCTCTGAAGTACACATGTTTTCCTTAGACATCAAAAGAGATTTGTCTCCGCACCTTCAAATTCTAAAAGAGAGGAAATTCACAATGGGGTCCAAAGCTCTTGGGGAGCCTTTAATTTAGGGCACTGGTAATTTTCGTTCTGTGACGTGATCGTGGGTATGGAATCAGAAGCCACAGCAAGAGAGACCTCAAGTGCTTCTGTTTTCCTTCTGGAAGGAGATTCAAATGGACAGTTCCACACCCCGAAACGCAAGCAGCACACAGAATTGCAGAAGAGTTAATTGGAACTCATTGCTTCTTAAAATGAGTGTGTTAGCTGAGAGAGGTTTTTGGCAAAGTAAAAAGAACGTCACCGTGATCCTCGTTCTCTTCGTGAATTGATATTTAAAGGCAGCGAGAGTCATACATTCATGAGGCTCATGGGGCATGTGGGCTTTTAAACATCCCCTCGTGAGCAGCCTCTCTCACGATGATGAGAAGAAACAGCAGCAAACATTTCGTTCTCAACTTAGGCTAATGATGCTTTCTGGACTTTGTGTTTACTGTGCTGAGATGTTAGATTTGATGTTTAAAGAGTTCAAATTTCAAATGCAAGACTTGAAATTTTTTTTCAAAAGAGTGCTACTGTTTCATTAATAGTTCATGGAAGTTTACCTCTTGAAAGGCTGATCTGACGTGTTTCGGAGCCTACTGCGGGTTGTTAGACACAGTGCCACATATGGCTCTGATGGATGGTTGAAATCCATTTTGTTTTTGGGTTTGGGGCAGGGAGAGGCCTTGGCAGAGCGTCTCCCGAGTGAAGTGTATATAGGACTCGCGTAGGTGTGAGCGGCTAACATTTCTGCTGCAGCGTGTAGTCTTTCTGGGGTTGAAGGGAGCTTTCCCAGATTCCAGGGTACATTACCCGTGAGTAGGGAGACTTAGGGGACAGCCAAAGATAGGCTTGGCTGGCTGGGCGGTTCTCAGAAGGCTTAACCTCACCAGTAAGCAGGACGGGAATGAAAGAAAAAGTGGGCATTAAGCACCCTTAGGTGCCCCTCCTGTGGGCCACTGACGCTTCCCTCACGACTCCGTCCTCTCTCTTCAGGAGGCAGGAGGCCTTGGAGGCTTTTTAGAACAGGGTTCCTAATGACAATGGTCAAAGATATCTTTGCCACTGCTGTGGAGGATGTAAGGATTTATCCTGTGGATCTGGAAAAAAACCAAAACTTGTTTTCTGAGAAGAATAGTTTAGGGGTCAGGACTCATGCTCCCCAGTCTTCACGCTGAAAAACAGGGAGTCTGTCACCTCAGAGACGGGAAAAGTATGGATTCATTGCTCACATTGTGAGAGGCCCAGTGAGAAGAACACATTAATATTTTAATAGCGTTCGGAGCAGAGCACCAACAGTTGCAGAAAACGCGTACTCGAGGGAACGATGAATTTAACACCGAGAAGGAATTCCTGCGACGCAGGGACGATCCGCTAAGGGTTTATGGCTTGACCTTCAGCTCATCCACCAGTTTTCCAGTATTTAAAAGCAAAAGCATCGTCTCCACCATTTTCCTGTTGCTCTCTTTCCTGTTTACGAAAGAGAGATACTTTTCTCTGTTTTTGAGAACAGGTAACATTCCGAGGGGATAAATGGAATTTAAAGTAAAGCCATAGCTTCAGAGCACAAAGCTTGTTTAAAAATATGTTCCTCCCTGTTATGGAGTGTTCATTGCCCATGTCTGTGGAAAACATGGAAAGAGGAAAGATAAAATCAGCGATAATTTCATTTATAAGAAGTCCACCTCCCCGTCATTCCTGTAGGGTTCTGAGCTATCTTTATAATTCATATTCCCTGTCTGCATGTGTGTGACGCGTGTATGTGAATGTTCACGTGTGGCGGTTTGAATAAGGACAGCCACCACAGGCTCCTGTATTTGAATGCTTAGTCATTAGGGAGTGGATCTACTTGAGAAGGATTAGGAGGTGTGGCCTTGCTGGAGGTCACTGGGGGTGAGCTTTGAGGTTTCCAAAGCCCACACCAGACAGAACACATCTTGCTCTCCCTCTCTCCGCTTGTGAATCAGGAGGTAACTCTTAAATACTTCTCCAGCACCGTACCTACCGCCATGCCCCCCTCCATGATGATAATGGACCAAACTTCTGAAACTGTAACCTCAGCTGTGGTCCTATGCTGCTGTGGCCCCTCAGCAAGGATGACAGGTGGTGCAGTCATAGGTGCAAACCCTGCCAGACCTCAGCAGAGGGAACCACCACCATGGCCAGTACCATACTCAACAGTGGAACCCTGAGTGTCTGAGCTCAGGTGTTTTTATTGATTCAGAACTCCTCAGGTGCAGATCATAAGCAATCAAACATCCCCCACAGAAATCCAGCACTTGCAGACAATACAGAATGCCAAGACCTTGGTAGACCCTCACCCAACAGTGCACAAAACAATACTTTGTACATAGCTAAAAATAAACTAGCACAACATTTCCTTTCTTCTGTATAAAAAACTTGCTTTACATTTACAACACAATTTAGCACTACAGCCGCAAGTCACTTACAAGAGGAGCAATCACAAGGGTTGCTAATGCACAGGACCAAATGAAACCAAATATCTATCAAGCTTTTCACAATGTCCTTGGACAGCAGAAAAACATTATCAATGTCCAATTATCTGGAATTCACTCATGATCTTCTGGGCTCCTCCAAAGGGCTTGGATCACTTCTCTGCCTCTGCCCTCTGCAGCACATACAACTTGTCCTCCAGGGTCTGGCTGGCTCCCATCCACTGCTGCTACTGTTCTTGGTGGTCATTCCATGATACTGGCATCTTCAGAATGCTGGGGTCTTCTGCTGCAACTGGGCTGCACTTTCACCAATAGCCTCTCCTAGGCTCTTTTCATGCTGCCAAGCCTCAATTTCTTTGCATGACCCCTTCATCTGGGCCTTCAACTGCTGCTGAGGCTGCGTCCTCACCAATGCCTCTTCTAGCTTCTCACAGTGCCAAGCCTCAGCTGCTCTTCATGACCCCTTCATGCCTTCAAAACCAGCACCACCTGGGTGACTCTTACAGTACCAAGTTTGACTACCAGCATGAGATACAACCTTGACCAGTTCTGGAAGACAGCTTGTGTGTGCTGACCCTGAGGAAACACTTTCCAGATTTCAAGATAGAGTCTGGTTTTCAGGAAAAACAGCTGATCCTTGTCTGCAGGAAGGGTTCATTTGTGGGTGGAATTCTTATCACTACCACCAGTGCTACGACAGCTTGTAGTTAGGTTTGAAAAAAAAAAAGTGTTCGGTTTAACTAAGCTTTTGGCTCTAAGCTGCTGCTTCCATAACAGCAGGGAATCCTAGCTCAGTGGGAAGGATCTCTGGCTGAAATATTCAGGTGATTGGGCATTCTTTTTCATCACCACCGCAGGTAAACATACACCCTTCCTCATTAACCTCAAACACAAGACCCACTTGGGCTTCACACACACACAAAAGCCATCAACAATCTCAGTTTATAGAACAGTACAGTCTGGTTTCTGTTTCCCGTTCCCTGGCTGCTGCCAGTGGCAGGAGGGCGAGTCAGCTCCACGGTCAGGAAAAGCTGTAGAAAATTAGAATTTGTAACTTAGTTTTAACTGTAGAGTTTGCATGTACAATTAATTTTTCCGTGTGATTATGTAGGTGAATAATTTTACGTTACAGTTCATGCACTTACCATATTCATGGAGCTGCTACTATCTGTCAGATGACTGGCGTATACATGTGGCTGGAACAATACACACTACGAATGGTAATTCAGACTTACCTACTCTTTAGCTTTCATTACCAGTATGCTTATATATAAGCTGATGTGTCTTGATGTTTGCATTACAAGCGGCCACATTGCAATTAGTTTTTGTCATTCATTTATTTTTCTCCCCAAATTGCTACTGAGGATCAAATCCAGGTCCTCCCTCATTCAAGGCCAGCACCCACACTACTGAGCCAAACCTCGGGCCTTCTGTGTCGTTTTCTTATTCTGGATAACGTGTTAGAGATTTTTAGCGTTTGTATGTTTTCATTGGCTTCTGAAAAGATGTGGGAGGTTGAGTGCCTGTCGTTTGTGTTTTTAAATCTCTTTGTTCTTTCCCGCTGCATCCTGAGGACAGCCCTCAGTTTCATTCTCTGGAACATGATTCCGGTTTTCTGTCCTGTTGGAGATTTTTAGCTGGATAAGTGTTAGTGTTTTAAATGCATGAGACTCTTATCTGATAACCACCTGCTGCTTTGCCTTTATGAAAGAGAATTTCTGTTCAGTACCCTGAAGAGACTAGGGTGTTAATTTAATGGCTTTCCTGTTTCAGGTATTAAATGCCTCCTTCTCTACTCTGCTGCCCTCTGCTCATTTCCTCTCTCCTCTCCTCTCTCTTCTTCTCTTCTCTCCTCCTTCCCTTCACCTCCCTGTTTCCTCTCTCTGTGTCTCCTCTGTTAAGACTTTTATTTTTAAAAACTTAAAGACTTATTTATTTTATGTGTATGGGTGTTTTTTGTTTTTTTTTTTTACCTGCCTATATGTATGTGCATCGTGTGTGTGCAATGCCCACGGAGGCCAGAAGAGGGCGTGGGTCCCTTGAAATTGGAGTTCCAGACAGATGTGAGGCACCATGCGGGTTTGGGAACTGAACCTGGGTTACTCATAGCTCTTCACCCCCGGAGTCATCTCTCCAGCCTATGACTCCACTTAAATGTGTGGCGATTCTTTTCTTAAGACAGGGTCTGGTTGTGTGCCCCAAACAGACCTGAAACTCACAATGCAATTCTCCCGATCGCCCTCCCAGGTGCTAGGATCGTAGCTGTGTACCACTACGACTGACTACACTATGACTCTCTAGATGTCCTCACATGAGTTGAAGACAGTTTGGATTTAGGACTAGGGGAAGATCCTGTTTGTCCACCAGTGAACCTTTGTGTTGATGACGCAATTCTGCTGGTCAGTTTTTTTTTCCATCAGCTTGATACAAACTAGAGTCATCTGGAAAGAGGAACCTCATTGAGAGAATACCTCCATCAGATAGGCGTGCAGGTTGGGTGCGTGGGGGGCCTTTTCTTGGCTTGTGACCAATGGAGAGGACCTAGCTCACTGAATATAGGACAACCCCTGGGCAGACTGTCCTGGGAGGTATAAGAAACAGAGCTGAGCCTGAGGAGCCAGTCAGAAAGTGGCGCTGCTCCTTGGCCTCCGCTTCAGTTCCGCCTCTAGGTTCCTGCTTTGAGGTCCTGCACAGATCACTCCACGATGGTCTGTAAGCTGTAAGAAGAAATACCACCCGTCTCGCAAGTAGCTTTTGTTCGTGGGTTTATCACAGGAACAGGAAGCAATCTGGGAAGATAACCTCTGTCTTCGTTTTCTGTTGCCATGGTAACAGGTAAGGAGGCACTTACAGGAGCAGGAACTTGTCCTACGGGATCTAAAGTCCAAGAGTGGACACCAGTGCTCTGTGGGCGACATAGTTCTTGGCGGGTTCCAGCCTACAAATTCTTTGGTTCGAGACTCTCCTTCCATGTTCAAAGTCAGAAATAGCTTTGCTGGTGTCTGTTTCCTTCTGGGCTCTCCTCTACCCGGTTCACCCGACTTTCTTTCCCGCTTGAAGCCTCCATGATTACGTTAGACCCTCCGGATCATCAAGGCAATACCTTTTGCAAACCGCCCCCCCTTTGCCTGCGAGGAATGTGTCCCCAGGTTCCAAGGATCAGGATCTGGAGCTCTTCCGGAGACCACGCTTCGGGCTGATGCTTGCTGGCTAAGATGGCAAAGGGATCCATGAGTTAGATGAAATCCTCCATGGCTGTGAGGAGCACCTAAGTCAAGTGTGTCTCCTGTTGGAACTGTCACTCTCATGTCTTCACATGGCTCTTTCTCTTCTGGGGAAAAAATACAGGTCAAGGACCCAAGGACTGGGGATGCTCTTACGGTGAGGGCTTTTGAGAATCGGCCCTGCCTGCTGCTCAAGACCTCTGCATTCTTCAGGTTTTGGTGCTTCTGCTTTTGATAGTCCTGTTTTCCTGGGCCAGAGGGACAGGACATGAGGGGAAGCTATGACACCTCATTACTTACAGACACGCCATTCTGCAAGCAACTGCTTGTGGCTTGTTTGTAATCGTAGTGCTAGAGGTCCCGACACAGGGCAATCCCTGGGGTTCATTAGCCAGCCAGCCTAGTCTACGTGGCTAGCTTCCGACCAATGAGAGACCTTGTCTCAAAAACTTAGGTGGACGGCACCTGAGAAGTGACGTCTGAGATTGATTTATGGCCTCTGTGCAGGGTGCGCACGAGTGTGTGTGTGTGTGTATGAGTGCGTGTGTATGAGTGTGCATGTGTGTGTATATGTGTGTGTGTGTATGTGTGTGTGTACGTGTGTGTATATGTGTGTGTGTATGAGTGTGTGCATGTGTGTGCATGTGTGTGTATGTGCGTGTGTATGTGTATGTGTGTGTGTATGAGTGTGTGCATGTGTGTGTACATGTGTGTGTATGTGTGTGTGTATGAGTGTGTGCGTGTGTGTATGTGCATGTGTATGTGTACGTGTGTGTACGTGCGTGTGTGTATGTGTGCATGTGTGTGTGTATGTGCATGTGTATGTGAGTGTGTGTGTGTGTGAGTGTTTGCATATGTGTGAGTGTGTCCACAGAGGAGGAGGGTGCAGCGACAGCCCTTAGTAACCAGTGTTGCCTAATCTATGTGGAAAAGGTAAATAACTTGACTCTCATTGTAACCCTTCTGTACATAGGTCACAGTCTTCATCGGAACATCTTATTTGGAAGGAGTAGGTGTTTAGTCATGTACACTCCCTTCTAGGGGAGTAGCCACATGACCCTGAAACATGTGTTTTCAGGGATGCAGCCTCTTGGTGCCTGTTATCACTCTGTCTGGAATAGGCCCCATGACAGAGAGAAACCTGTTACTGAGCTTACTAAAGCTGGGAGCTTCTGGCCCGCTGCTCCGGATCAGCATGCAGCTTCGTTCTACCTTTGGAGTGTGGCAAGTTGGTTATCTATTCCTAAGACAGCAAAAGCAAAGCCAAGCAGTGGGGCAGAAACATCACCACTGCCTCTGCCATCTTTAGGTTCCCGGAGATTTCTTCTTTTGATATCCTCTGCACCCAGTACTGTGGTGGATTTAAAGGGTTTCTGTTTGTTCATTCCGTCCAAGCTTTGGACTTGGGGGAGGCAGGAGAGGAAACAGGACACATCAGCCATCTTGAATCAGAATCCTCGGCACACTGGATGGATTCTAAGAGCTGTTATGAGTTGTAAACCTGCAGAAGTCAATATCCTGCCTATTGGGCTCTTTGAGCTTGTGAATGAAATGTATGCAAACCGTTTGTCAGTGTTCGGATCAGTGAGGAAATGCCACAAGCTTTAAGTGCGTAGTTGTTTGCGCTGCCTTTGAGAAACAGACAAGAGTGGGAATCACAACGATTGCAGCCCTTTTGCTGGCTGAGCGGAGACTCGGCTGCATTTGTTCCTGGTGACGTGTGAGGTAAGCGCCTCTGGTGCCCGGTGTCACCTTTCATCAGCCTGCCTCTGCTGTCAGTGGCTGTTGCAACGGACAGCCCTGTACAAGTTCACACTCACCTTGCTCTGAAGCTGGGTGGGGGTCAGGTGTCTTTCCGCTCTTTTCCCCAGGGCTGTCTGCAATGCCGGTGCTTCCTCTGTCTTTGGGCAAGTGAGGCACAGAGTGCGGGGCTGCCGTGACCCCAAGGTCAACCCTCAGCCAGTGAGAGACAGAACCCGGTAGTCACTGACCTAGCTTGCTGTCATTTGTGTGGATGAGCACGCTCCTCAGGAGTCCTGAGCAAGTCATTTCCTGTTTGCCATTGGGAAGCTGGGTAAAATACACTTTATTTTGCATGAAGAATTTTTATTTTATTTTATTATTTATTTATTTTTAAAGATCTATTCATCTGTATGAGTGTTTTGCCTGGACGTGTGTATGTGTGTCATATTCATGAGCTGTGCCCGCAGAAGTCAGAAGAGGGCATTGGATCCCCTGGAACTGGAGTTTTTGATGGTTGTGAACCACCACGTGGGGCTGGAAACTGAACCTGGGTCCTCTGAAGAGCAGTGCATACACTTACCCACCAGCTACCTCTTCCAGCCGCTGGAAACACACTGACTTTGTTTCTTCTCCCCGTCTTTGCTCTTCCTCCTGGTTTTTCTGCTTCTTGGAATGCTTTCCCAAGTAAATTTCCTGAGGGCCATGTCCCATCCAGGCTCCACTTTTGATAGAACTGAACCCAAGAATCACAAGACAATGATATCAAAAATCTACTTTAGACTTTGAAACAATGGTTCAAAGAAGGAGAGGCCCTTGATTATTTGAGGATACAGTTCGGGAGTCAATCAAGAATTTCAGTGTCCTTCACTCATCCCCAGAGATGTCATCGCACGTGCAGGGAAAGCTGCGTAGGGAGTTCTAGCTCAAGGGCATCCCTGGGTACCAGCATCCCCGTCTACAGAGCAGCGTTCTGTATCAATAACCTTGATAGATGAATGAACACGGGTTCCTTTTGTGACCATAGTTGACTTGTAGGTTTCCTGTAGTGTATCCATTCTAACACATTGTTTTCTCTGACACTTTTAATTTCTTTTAATAGGAAGCTAGAAACTGTGTACTTTTTAAGAACTGTATTTATTGATTTTCCTAGAAGCTAGTGCATCGGTATGCTATCTTGCTTATTGGGGTTCCTTATCTCCGGTAAGCTGAGGGATGGTGTAGGCAGTAGGGTGATTAGACCTACTACCATCTCTTATAATGACTCTGTAATGGCTTTTGTGAAAATCACTAAATTTAGCTTACTGGCGTGATCTCCTTCCAACGACATAGTACAGTGAACAGTCGGCGTGCTGACTGAAGGGAGCATTAATCCTGGAGGATTCTGGAGGATGGCTAGGACTGCATGAAGTGATGAACCAAGTGGGTAGGAGATGCTGCTCCAGCCAGAAAAGAGTTAGGTTCCTTATTTAAATAACTACCATAAGAACCCAGGACACGTCTTCATGTAACCACAGCCATGCTTCTTGATATTACTTAATCTTTTAAAATTCAGTAGAGAGATTCCAGTTAGAGATTTCCATCCCTAAAAGCATCTGTATTAGTTACTTTTCCATTGTGATACAACACCATGACCTGGCAACTTAAACAAGAAAGTGTTTGATTGGGCTTATGGTTTCAGAGGGTTAGGGTCCATGGTAGCAGATCGAAGACACGGTGGTGGGAAGAGCTGAGAGCTCACATGACAAACCACAGGTAGGAGGCAGAGAGAGAGACACTGGGAACAAGTCTTTTGACTCCTCAAAGTTCACGTGCACGTCCTCCAACAAGACCACACCTCAGCATCCTTTTCAAACAGTTCCAGCTACCGAGGACCACGTATCCACATATATGAGTCTAGGGACCATTCTCACTCAAACCAGCACACTCTGTATTATTATATAACAGAATGTTAGTAGCAGCCCTAGACTGAGTGTGTGTAGTTGTAAAAGCCTTATAAAGACAAGAGCATCCTAAATGCCTTTGATGCGTACTGACACGGACATGTGACCTTTGTCCAGGCTGTCCCCTTCCCTGTTAGGTGTGCTTATTCTTACAATTTCAGTCGCCATTGTTTAAACAGTTTCATTCTGTGTGTGAATTGTTTGTGAATTGCTCTCAGAGACACTGGTCCATAACCACAATCCTAAACCCGAAATCAAAAAGTACGCTTTCTCTTTGCAAAGAGTTCTGTTTTTGCAGTCTTCAGATTGTTCAGAGCACAATTTAGAGAATGATTTAGAAAAGGAACTTAAAACAGATGTTAAAAGCTTAGCTCTCCAAAATGAAACAGATTTATTTTTTTTTTGTTTTTGTTTTTTTTTTACATTAAGAAGTTAGTGTGATCAGCTTTCTACCACTGTGAAAAAAATGCCTGAGATCATCAAGTTGGAAAGAGAGATAGTTATTCTTGGTCTGTTACAGAGGCCCGTGCTCGGTTCTGTGGCCTTTGGTCCTGTCATGTAACGGCGCAATATGATAGGAAGCAAGCCTGCCCCCGTGGTATCAGCCAGGGTGCTCTAGAGAAACAGAACCAGGTACCCTGAATACAGTTAGAGGATTGGCTTCCATGGTATGCATGGAATAGAGTCTGTGTCATTGTTCTGCCCACCAGGGCGCGTGCCTTAGCAGTCCCAATTTGTCACATGGTGCCCAAAGCCTAGAGGGTCCCTGGAGAACTGTTGGTCTTCGGTCCACATTAGAAGCCAGAGAAAACTGGTTTTAAGACCAGTGAAGGAAATCAGTACATGCCGCAGCAAGGCAGGTAAACTTGCCATCGAGAGTGAAGCCCAAAGGAGGAAATAAAACCAGAGTTTTCCTTCTTCATTGTCCTTTATCTGGGCTGACAGTGGGTCTTTCTATGGCATTTTCAGCCATCAAGACATATATATCCACAGGCAAATGGGATTCACACAATCCCTCACGCGGGCTCCCTTCCCAGACGATACTAGGTTGTTTTAAAACTACCCATCACAGGCAGTTGAAAGAACCAGGGAACAGGGAGAGCTGGGAGAGGGGGAGGAATCAGGAATCCATAATCATCCTCAAGGGCATACCACGAATGACCTCAAGCCTTCGAGTAGATCCCACCTCTTAAGGCTCCTACCACCTACCAAGAGCACCACGCCGGGAGCAAGCCTCAACACACCAGCCTTTGATCGACAGTTGTGTTAGATGCTTGTAAACCTACTCTAGAACGCTTGACAAAATCACAGCTCAAAATATACTTAAAATAGTCATATGGCTGTCGGAATGAAAATGACCCCTAAGGTGAATGTAGACACTGGTGTATATTAAATACTACTCTTAAGATTTATTTTACTTTGTATGTAGAGAAACAGAGAGTAGTTTTCTGACTACAAATAGAACATTGTGGTTCCTCGTATTGTTGAAACTGAATCTACTCCCTGCTATACTTTACCTTCCCGCATTTCCTTTACCTCCTCTCTTCTGTAGTGCACAGTTTCTCTACTTTTCCTTAGACTCTTGAATCACTGTGGCCAGTGCTGGGCAAGTAGAAACTATATTCTTGGTTTCTAGAAAACAGTCATTCATTATAAATCTATGTCTTAATACTAAAGAGAAAACCGAGTATTACTTTTAATTTTACATTATTAAATTATATACGCAGTGAATTTTATAAGTAGAGTGTCACTTTTTAATTATTTCTAATGTTAGATATAAATGTATTTTTCTCACCTTCATTTTTGTTCCTTTCGTCTCTCCTAATAATAGGTGGATACATTTCACCCTAACATTCGGTGACAAAGTCTCTATAGATGTAGCCAAAGGATACGGGGAATCTTACAATACTCTGACAAGCTAATAGGGAAAAATTTAGATCCCTTTATGGTTAGGTCAAAAACAACAATTAGGGAAATAATCCGTAGCCACGTTCTCTGAAAAGCAATTCTCTCAGGGCTGTGTCTGTCAGAGCCAGACTGCCGAGCGGGGATACCGTGTTAAGCTGCGCTGAGAACTTACGATTTTCACAGGTGTGAAGCTACGCAGGTGACTTCAAACTCGATCGTGTCAAATGTCATGCTTAATTAAAAGGTGTTCCTGGCGAATTCAGATCTAAAATTAGATGTAAGAATTCACTGCATTTCCTCGTCATCCTTGAAGAACTAACTGTACCTTGTACTTTTTTGGGGTTTTACTCAATAACCTAAGCCACAAAGGCAAGCTTTTTTTTTTTTTTTCCATTCGAAAACCAGGGCGACGTTTCGTTAGTAACGTGCGCAAAGACTTTGCTACAGAGACTCTAGGCTTAAGTTGGACATTTATAGGTTGACTGAATTCCAAGTCTGAAGAGAGTTGTTTCCCCCCTGCCGCCTCCCCCCCCCCCCACTTCGGTTTCTCGGTTTAAAATTTGCTGGATTACGTTGCTGAAGCAGAGCTTACAGCCATCGGCCCTGACTGAAAGAGACTGTCACGCTATCTTTCCACAGAGCCTGAAAGTGTAGTCATCAGATGCTGAAACACGGGTAGATTCCTATTTAATATTTAACGTTAAGGATGTCTACGTAGATGAGCTTAAAATTCTGCGCGTTAAAATTTAAATATTGGAAAGCTATGAAAAGAAATTAAGCTTCCTGGAAAGAATGCAGATAAAGTGTAAAAGCCCGTTTTAAAATCTGGCTCTTTTCCAAGCAAACAATCTCTTGTAAATTCCACTTTTCTCTTTCTCCTCAAGGTTGCCTCACTTGTCAGGTTTTGAAAATACATCAAGGACCATTGTCAAGCTGTAAACAGCGCCCGGGGTCCCATGGCATCACACGCCAGGCAAAGAAGGGGTCTTTGCAAGCCGCCTTGCTATCTAACTTGCTCCGTACACCATTGTGACTCCGTGAGGGTGTGCAAGATGTTGATATTTGGGAATGCTGCCCGTCACTTGCTGGTTTCAGAAATAACACCAAAGACTCGAGGTCTTAGTGGAATTGATAAGAGGAAAGCCAGCATAAGAGCCCTTGCTTTGATGCGCCTCATAATAGCCAGCAAAACCCACCCTGGGCAGCCTTGAGAGCAGAGACCACTCTGAGGCGTACTCGGTTCTATGGGGCTGATTATGGCTTATTGAGGCAGAAAACTTGTTCGAGTTCAAACTCTTTGAATTCCTTGTTCACTCAATAGTGTGTCAAAAAAAAGAGCATTCAATGTTTCATGTCACAAACATCACCGCCGGCCTAAACTGTTCCAATTTCTTTCTTGCATATGGTGCGCAAGAGAGCGTTCAGCTCTCTTCCGTCTCACCGTAATGCTTTGATATGGCTAGCATTGCCATAACAGCCTGCATTCAGGAACTTATATTTTATTCTTCTTTTCAGTGTACATAAAAATCCCAGCTTAGTCCTTTTTTTGTCTTTTCGATCCTTTGAACTCTTTCAAGCTATGATTCAAGACTTTCTGGGCTTTGAGGGGGCTGGGCCATTCACTGTAAACAGGGTCCACCCTCAGCGAGACCAAGGACAGGACTCGGAGTGCTGAAGCAGGGACCACACAACTCTTGTGAGAATTTGCATAATTTAGCAACTCTGTCAAGTGTGAATCTCGAAGCAAAGAATTCGGCTCATTAATTTCCTTCATTAAATATCTCGGGGGGTGGGTGAGTCGGGGGGCAGAGACTTTTTCTGGCCACAGCGTCGCCTGGGTCCGATTTTTGGAGTGGGATATAGAAGAACTAGATTGAGGCGTGAATCTTTGAAAACTGTGCTCCCATCTCCAAGCCCAACTGGATAGTCTCACCACGGAATATGTTTACTCTGAGGTGTGACATTCTAGGGTAAAGTGTTGATTCGGACACAGACACGTATATATATATATATATATATATATATATATATATATATGTATACATCCCGAAGTCGCCAACCGCGGGCTCAAAGAGAGCAAGGCCAAAGCTTTCAGTTTCCAGCTCAGTAGCTGTCGTAATCCAGCTTCCCAGCTGCTAACAAGATTGGGTCTGAAGTTTACCTTCACAATGAGATAATCAGATTACCAGCCACAAAGATCAAATAATGACCCAGCTTTCGAGCAAGTTCAGCAGGCCCTTGATAACACTGTGTGGTCCTTGAGGCTTGATTAAAAAAAATTAAATGGCTAAACTTTGCCTCAATATTTTGCATTGGGATTTTGGGTGACTTGACGGTTCTTTTCAAGGTACCACTTTCCTATTCTTCAGGCCGGTTTGAAACGAAGAGGTAGGAGAAAAGGAGGGCGCCCCCCGCTGCGCGGTTGTTCTTGAGCTGGGTTTTAAATGAAGCATGCAGAATTTTTAATTTGGTGGCGGAGGAGGGAAGACAAGGCAAACGCAAAATCGTTTGCGAGCGAGGAGTTGGGCTGTAACGAAAAGAACAGCCTTTTTCTCGACTACTTCTCTTTTTCCAGCCCTGGACCAGAATGGATTTGGTCTTTTTCTCCAAAGAGGGAAGAAAGTTTGAAAGTTTGTGTCTTGGCCACTATATGATTGCTGTTTTCAGTGGTAAAGGGATTATTCTGAGAGGCATACAAATGTGATTGTTTCACAGCAGATGGTGCGCACTGCTTCACCTTTGAGCAAAGTTAATTAAGCCAAGCATATTGGGCCCATAGAGGGGAAAATGTAGATGAATATTGAGCAATCAGACCCGGTGTCTCCTTTTTTCATGCCTCTGCAATGGGACACAGAATCCCATTGAAAAAGAATTATGTACAGAATCAAATTAATTCACATCCAACTTTACTCTCTTCCCACGTTTTAACAGGGTGCACACCAGGCCCTCAGAAGTTTTGTCTGCAATCAATGGGCCACACTGCGGTGTCCACTAAATTAAATGAACCAGTGCAGAAGATCTCTTGTGAGATATTAAAAGGGTGAGAGCCTGTTTAATTCAAATCCTTCCGCAGAGCCTTTTCACAGACCCCTCTCCTTGGTACAGTATAAATTATTACTAACTTCTTTCATCTCAGATCAATTTACAAAACAGAAACAATTACCCCTTGTTAATGAGAATGAACACTTCTGATAATTATGAAAGTTGCGTTTGCTTCTGTTTCCTCACAGGTCCTTGTTTACCATCTAATTTAGGAATTGTATGCTCAGGGAAATAAGACAAAGGTTCCCAATCTGCACAATGGCTGCCCAGAAAGCAAGTGGCCCTTTGCCTGGGAATGGGCGCTGAGGAAGGCATGCAGACGCTCTCACCTCTCCGTTTCAGTCATCTCTGCTCTCTGATGGAGATGCAGAGGTGGCTGCTTTTCAGGACTGGGTTTTGGAAGGTGTTCACACAACTCTCTCTACAAATGGCGGATCACTGTTGACTGGCAGGCTTTCCTTGAGAAGAGGCAAGGGTCTTACACTGTGGCCTCCTGCCACGCTGAGCGTCTGAGGTGTCAGGCAGGTTCCTGACCGTGACTTTATGTTTCCCTTCAGGATCAGGGTCCAGAAGGAGAAGGTAGATGGTAGACGCCAAAGGAGCACTGAGACACAAATAGAAAGACCGATTTTCAACCAATCAGACATGAAAGCTCCAGAGGCAAATGGCTGAGATCTTTGGAAGCAAGGGCCCCTCTAAGGTAGGCCTAGCAGCTGGGCTGCTGCACCTGCTCACCCTCCTTCCCAAGAATGGCCACCCCCAAGCTTTACTACTCGGGGTGAATTCAGAGAAGACTAGCAATGGTGCTGCCTGAAGGAGTATGGTAGTCGGTCCTTGCCAGGGAAGGAGTTATCAGAGGGAGTCCCTGGCTGTGGAAAGGAAACGTCTATATAAGAAGAGGTTCAGTATTCGCTCTGGTCACGTGGCCACGCATTCACACCTGAGTTAGAGTAGCACATCTGACCAGGGAGAAGAAATGACTCCAAGGCTTAGAAATCATTGACAAAGAAAGCCATACCGTTGTCTAATTGTTCCGAGAGGTAGGTTTGGTTTTAGAGAGTTCACAGGAGAAACAGAAGCCTTAGCATATGCTTTTTTGAAATGAGATCCACCTGTTTGCGGGTGCTCTGCCCCTCCCCCCACGCATATATGCTCCTTGGTCTGTGGTGGTGCACGCCTTTTAGCTGCAAAGATGGCACAGACCATTCCCGTGGACTCTAGCCCATTTCCCCCGTTACTGACGTCTTAGACTGGTAGGCTGCATTTCTCATAGTTAATGATCTATTGGCACACTCTCACGAACTACCTACGGTCCATGACTTAAATTCCTTTGCTTTTCGGCCATTGTCCTTTTTCTTCTTCAAGGTCCTATCCGCAGCTTATCTGTCCTTGGGGTTGTGACAAACTCCTTATGTTGAGTGATCCTGATGGTTTGAAGGGATTTGTGTTTTTGTTATTGTTTGTTGCTGTTGTTTGAGTGGCCTTCAGTTTGCCCGATGTTTTTCTCACGGGTGGGCAGGCTTTGGATTTGGAGAAGGTAAAAGTTCCATTTTCATCCCGTCGTGCCCCCGGGTACTTGACGTCAAGGGAACTCATCAGGACTGTGTTGACCTCGGTCAGCCAGTGACACAGCGTGCCTCTTTCCTCCACAGCCCTGAGCACACCCTACATAGACCAGGAGACGCGTCTCCCTAAATTATTTAGGATTCTACACGGAGATTTGTCTATTTTTGTTCGATGTATTTGTTCAGTCTTTATGTTAGTGTCAGACG
Organism: Cricetomys ansorgei; assembly: GCA_026225945.1. Classification (NCBI taxonomy): domain Eukaryota; kingdom Metazoa; phylum Chordata; class Mammalia; order Rodentia; family Nesomyidae; genus Cricetomys; species Cricetomys ansorgei. The sequence continues at coordinate 4,673,694 of JAMJFZ010001232.1, read as the reverse complement.
CACAGGTCTCAGATCACACTCTGAGCTGCAAATCCGACAGTGCTTTGTGGTGTTGATTAAATTGCTGCAGACTCTGACATTTGGAACGGCTCAGCTGGCTATAGGGACACAGTGCTCTTTGGGCAAACTTCCTTTAGATTTCATTACTTCATGCTGCACACTCACCCTGAAGATTCCAGATGATTCCAGCTCTAGAATCATCCCAGAATCGTTTCTCTGAGAATCTCTTGTTCCTTTTGGTGGAGAGTGGTTTTGGAAGTCAAGATCTGTTAGTATTGTTAGATGTTTTCAAAATACTGTAAATTGTGAAGGAGAATGGGAAGTCAGGAAATCTCAAGTCCTAAATTCATCAATTTGATCCATCCATCCATCCATCCATCCAAAAATTCATTACAATCTTCTGAAAGCTTATAATGTCTGAAGATCAGTGTAGCCATTGGAGGTACAAAGGGAAGAGTTATCTTTGCAAACAAGAAAATGCATGGGTGTCTAGAGGCAGATCTTAGATATTTACACAGACATCACACGCAATTTTGTTTGTTTTTATTTAACACGGTGGCATACATTGCGTGTACTTGAAACTCTGCCTTTGTCTGAGATTCATAGAGAAGCGGGGCCTGATTTCTGCTTTTGAAGAACTTCTGCTTAGTGTGGTCGGGGAGGGAATGAAAGGCAGCGCAGGTAGCCACAACCCCAACAGAGTGTGGTGTTACTCCTCCGTGATGCCCCCATGCCCCTTTCAGAGCTGGAGACTTGAGAGTGTAGCTTTATCAAGTAGCTCTTCAAAAGCGAATAGCACCCAAGTCCCCGGAGGCCATGTACAGCCCCCGTCTCTCCATGTGTGCCTTAATAACGGACGTGGGAGTCCTTCAGGGCTTTGCCGGTGTCCACGGTACCTCTAATGGTGGGATATAAGCCCTTATCCCACCGTTAGGACTGGGCTTGTACAAAATAGCCAGTGGCTGCTCCCAGAACTTGCTCCACCTCCTGAAGGGCTCTCCTTTGCTCACTGCTGCCACCGTCTGGAGCCGGGGCGCATCACAGCCCCTTTTGTTGGACGCATGATGCTCTTTTTAATCTAAGCGTGGAACTCTCCATTGGTTTAGAGACAGAATTGACACTCAGATAGCAATCACGTAATAACATCTATATCATAGCAAATGGATACTTACATAAGTCTTTAAATTTTTTAAAAAAAATTTTCTTCTCTCATACAACTTACACACGCAGTACATCCCGGATACCCTCCTCCTTTCTCTCCACCCCCTAGCTCCTTCCTTTCCCCACTCCCCAAGATCTACCCGTCCCATTATTCCCCCCTCCCCATTCTACACCCATACTTAGATAAGGCTTTAACTATAGGCTGGTATGTCCATGTTCATTAATGAGCTTCAAGAAGTCACCCCCAATAGTTATGGAACAGAGGACACATCCAGGGATGTATCTTGTCTGTCTGTCTATCTATCTATCTATCTACCTATCTATCTATCATCTGTCTATCTATCTATCTGCCTATCATCTGTCTGTCTGTCTATCTATCTATCTGCCTATCATCTGTCTATCTATCTATCTATCTGCCTATCATCTGTCTGTCTGTCTATCTGCCTATCATCTGTCTGTCTGTCTATCTGCCTATCATCTGTCTGTCTGTCTGTTTATTTATCTATCTGCCTATCATCTGTCTATCTATCTATCTGCCTATCATCTGTCTATCTATCTGCCTATCATCTGTCTGTCTGTCTATCTGCCTATCATGTCTGTTTATCTATCTATATGCCTATCATCTGTCTGTCTATCTATCTATCTGCCTATCATCTGTCTGTTTATCTATCTATATGCCTATCATCTGTCTGTCTATCTATCTTCCTATCATCTATCTATCTGCCTATCATCTGTCTATAATCTATCTATCTATCATCTATCTTCCTATCTACTTATTCATCTATCTATTGAGACAGCATCTCACAATATAGCTCTGGCTGTCCCAGAACTCACTCTGAATGGCCTCAAACTCGTAGAGATCCACCCGCCTCTGCCTCCAGAGCGCTGCGACTAAAGGTGTGTACCACCACGTCCGACTAGGGATGCCTTTAAATACATCGAAGTCTCACTTTTTCTGCAACACGTGCACATCCGTGAAGTCCATGCAGCACCTCTGTGCACAATCACAGTGTGATCCCAATGGATCTCAGGTTCCTTTCCCTAAGAGGAACCAAGGGCGGCCTCAGATCCTCCAGTTTCCCATTCTCTCTCTCTCAGCTTTGCTCTTGCTGTCCCCTGGAGACGTCTCAGAGGGACACAGTGTTTTTCCTTCCCGCCCTTCCTTGAATCACTCCTAGTGTGGAAGTGCCTCCAGCCTCGCATCTTCTCTTTGCCTTGCCAGTTGCTACCAGTCTGGGGACAGAGAGGAAGTGACTAAAAATTGAACGGAGACTTCCAACAGGGCTGCGAGGAGATCTAGCCCGTTTTTAGCACCTTTTAATGTGAAAATGTCTCTCAGCGGGGTTCCTTCCCTCATTGTTTGTTTGGTTATGTGATCGGGAAGTGGACACAGTTTTCTTGGATTATTCCTGGCAGACACTAAGTCATATCTCAGAGAGATAATGTTTTGATTTTTTTTCCCTTCACCGTTTATTTTTGCTAAGATGACCCAGTGAAGCCGTTTTCTCACTAAATTCCACTGGAAGTAGGAAGAAAACAAACAAAGCTAGTCCAGGAAATAAAGAAGGGTGGAAAGCTCATTGCTGCGCTGGTGGGATTAAGGCTCAGCCTTCGGAAATATCCCCGTGGGTTAGATAACATGAGTTCCCGGAAAAGGGCGCCCTAGAAACTGTTGTCCAGGCTTGGGCAACAACACGGCAGGGCCACGGCAAGCGTTTCTATCTCCTTGCCGTTGTTCTGGAACGGAAGGGCAGAGTGAGAAGGATCAGGGTCAGCTGGGAAAGGGAGAAGGCACACCGCCATGTAGAGCTGACAAAGTTGATACTGGCTCCAAACTAAAGCATGGAGAGGAAAACTGAAAACATGGTTTGACTGTGAAAGCAGTGTGATTGCCAACCCTCTAAGTGGTCTCCCAGACACTGCTGCTGCTGCTGTTCACATGGGGGATTGCTGTGCAGCCCAACCTGGACTCGTACTCACTCTGCAGTGCGGGTTGGCCTCAAACTTCTGGTCCTGCCTCATTTGTCCAAGGGCTGGGATTATAAGCATACACCACAACACTTAGGCACTTCTGTGTCCAGTTCTAACTGGATTTTGCATGTAAATACTAGTTTCCCCCTCAACAAATCGGGACCAGTGACCATTTGTCTCTAGGTTCTGGGTCACAAAACTAAGAACTGCTCAGGGGTGTCTTCCTGCTAACCTTCCAGCTCTTCCAATCTGACTCTTTTCTAACCAGAATCGCCCCAATTGTACCATTTAATTACACAAATCAAATATATGTACATACGCACACACATACACACACATATACACACACACACATACACACATACACACACACACACGCATACACACATGCATACACACACACATATGCATACACACATACACACACACATACACACACACATACACATACACACATGCATACACACATACACACATGCATACTTACACACACACGCATACACACACACACACTCGTACACACACTCGTACACACACCCATATACACACACACACACATACACACACACACACACACACACACATACACACACCCATATGCACACACATGCACACACACACACACACACACAATTTTTTACTTTCTGGTTGTTTGCTGCATTGCCTTATCTTTCCCAGATTACATGCTTTCCTCGCTGTGTGCTTAGTGTCATATAATTACACGTTACAAATAGATACAAATTTGATTCCGTTTTTGACCAATAGATTTTCTACTTATTTGACTGAAGAACTTCACAGAATGCTTTTCTCAAAAGCTGCACTGGAAAACTCGGGGCAAAAAGTAGAGGCAATGGCGCCTAACAAAATCTAGGCTGTCATTTCTAGATTCCTATTTTGAACACCAAGTCCACCTGCAGTTGTCTCTGGATTCATTTAAAACATCACCTGTTGTGCAGCTAATCCTTCAAACACCCTCCAGATCCTGCCGTCTTTGGCAAGCGAACTGGCCAGTGCTCCAGGTCTGCCTGGGCTGCCGGTATGGCTGACCTGGAAAAGACTCTTGAATTCCTTGCAAGGACCTGTGGCCTTGGCAGCGGCCGATTGCTTCAGCTTTCCCGGGTTGTTTTCACCGTTTCTTTCAAAAGTGATATCGATGGATATTAGAACTAAGGGAATACCGACACACGGCGTGAGCCTCAGCAAGGAAACTCTGCTCTAGTGTTGTCACCAGGGGTTTATTTCCTAAATATTAATTATTAGGAAGTCTATCAGCCATACGAGACATAGAAAGGCTAATAGCGTTTCTTAAATTTTTTTTTAAATGTTACTCTTAAGGTAGTTTTACGTTCATAGCAAAACGGAGTGAGAAAACACGTAGAGTTTCTGTATCTTCCCTGGCTCTATGCATTCAGTTTCCTCACTGCTGACATCCCACCAGAGAGGAGCGTTTACTACAATCGATGTGAGTGGTTCCTTTTGTAAACCTTCTGACCAAAAGCGACTTATGGGAGGAGAGCTTTCCTTCAGCTTATCAGTGACAACTCATCACGAAGGGATGAGCTCATCATTGAGGCAGAAATCATGGAGGACGCTGCTTGTGGACTCACTCAGATTTAGGCTTAGCTAGCTTTTTGTAGAGCCCAGGGTTATCTAATTAGGGAATGGTGCTGCCCATAGTAGGCTGGGACACTTTTCAGCAGTTAGCAATTAAGGCAATCTCTCATAGACATGCCCACAGGTCAAACTGATCTGAGCAATTCTTCAACTGGGACTCAGCTCTCAGAGGACTCTAGGCTGTTTCAAGATAGTTTGAACTCAGGGCACTAGATTTGTGTTGTTAGCACCTGAACCCACAGGACCATCTTACTACCCTCTGAATAGACTTTTAATAAAACCCATTGCAAACAAACACCCCGGACTCCATGCCAGACCTCAGGGATGGGTTTAAAGATCACAGGATGGTCACATGATACATTCCAGTTTACTGTACTGCTTCTCATGTGACTGTACACTGACAATTAATGAGGTTTATAAATTTGCTCTTGGCTTCAAACCCTTGCAACACCCAGAATGCGACGGTGTTATTCAAAGGACAGGTGAAATTTCAACGTTTATTTTAATTTGAATTTCACTGTTTTCTGGGGATGTTGGATTTACTTTTATGGTTTTGGCCATTTGGGTTCCTTTTTCTTTGAAATGTCTCAATAGCACTTGTTCAGAAGAATTCATTTTATTTTCTTGTATCTTTAAAAAAAAAACACTAAAAAAGATGGAAAAAAAGCATTCTAGAATTCTAGAATCCATTCTAGAATTGGAGACCCTTTCTAGACTCTGGCAGGTTGCTTTATGTCTTGCCCAGGGAGTTCATATTACTCAACTCTGTGACATCATTTTGCTTTCCATACATTCTCAGTTAAGGATTTCTTGTCTACAACAGTGTGCTGGTTACTTTTGCGTGGCTGTGACCAAAAATGCCCAACAGAAACAAAGGAGGAAAAATTTATTTTGGCTCACGCTTTCAGAAGTCTTACTCTGTTGTGGTGGAGACGATAGGAGCATGTGTCAGGGGCTCAGAGACAGCACAGTCAGGCCCCACCCCCTAAAGACCCAGAGACCTCAACGTATTCCTACAAGCTGGGGGCGGATTGTTTAAAACACAAACCTGTGGGAGAGTTCAGATTTAAGCCATGACCAACTGTGTTCAGGAAATAGAAACCGTGTGCTTGTGTGCATGTGCTACTTATGATATATGTATATTTTCAGATTTGCATGAATGGTAGCACATTATCTGTGTCACCGTTTACATCCTTCTTTCTTCGGGCCCTTACAGGTTGGAGGAGAATGATGTGGTCTTGACATGTAGCCCTGTGTGACATTTTGAATGGTCTGTCACCCCCTCAGAGAGGGAAGTGATGGGTTGAACAAAACTGTACCCTGATCTAAGACCCTGAAGAAGGCGTAGGGGGAACTGGGAGAGCCTATCTGCTAAGAATCCAGACTAGGTAAGCTGCTTCCATTTCCAGGAAAATAATGGAAATTTAATAAGACTCTACAGTTCCACCTCGCACTTTTCATCTGAAAACCTCAAGGCATTTGGGAACCATTAATTAATTAAGCTTCCCAACAGCCCCGTGAACTAGGTAAGGATATAAGAAACACACCTCTAGGGAGACAGCATGGCAGCTGTCTAGGAGCGTAGAGGAATACTAAGTGGCAGGCGGTAAGGAAGTACAGACACAGGCAATTGAAAAATGATAAAGGCACGCGGGCTGGGGTTCTGTCCCGGAACGTGGCGGTGGCTCTGGCACTGGAGGCTGTAACGTGAGGCGGTCCCAGCCGCAAGCCCTGCCTGGAGTCCGGGGCAGGATGCAGCCGCTCCATGTAAGTTCAGCTCAGTGGCGCTTCCTGAGATGTGATGAGTTCCGTTCGTTTTCGGTTTTAAAGTCTTTTTTGACCTCAGCTATTGATCTCCGTGCTCGAGCCCCAACTCTTCTGTCTTCTGAGGAGTGAGCGGAGGTAGAAATAGAGCGAGGCAGAAAAATCAGCAAAGCAAAACCGTTCCGAGTGAAATATCCAATTCTGGCAATCAAAAAGATTTCTCCTGTCTGTTTTCTGTTTCTGTTTTGGGAAACAATCTGGATGTGAGAAAAAGGTAGGGTTGGCAATAATCAAAGTATTATTATTGTATTAGTATTATATTGTATTAGCATTAGCATGCAATTGAGAATTGTATTCTGGACTTGAGAAGAAAAAATGTAATTGTTTATAAGTATAAAGTGTAACTAGAGAGGTTGCTGAACAGGTAGAAGCATGATCTAGTTGCTTTGACTCCTGCCTAAGAGTTTCTCATTTTAAGGCCCCGAATTATTCTTTTTCATCGGAAAATCTCAGGCACAGAGGAATTCTGTTTTAAGATCCTGGGTTATTATATTCATTAAGAAAGAACCAATAGTATGGGCTTAAGTTGAAAGGGGGCTGGTAGGTCCAGAGAGAGGAATTATTATTTCGGGGGTAAGAGAAAATACTGGTCATTCTTACTCAATGTGCAGGGCCTCAGGTACTGTAATCTCATTTCGTTCTTATATACACATTTATACGTTTATTAAATGATAGGTAAAATAGTTGCTCTCTGTCAAATGTCTTCCCTTTGTATGCATTTTCTCTCTCCACTCGCATATTTCAAAATAGAAATAATGTGTACGTGCATTTTCTGGTTATTATCCCGCTTTCTTTCCCCATCGTTGTGACAGAAGACTCCGACCAAAGGGGCTATAGGAAGGATGGGTTTATTTTGGCTTGAGTTTGAGCTTACATCCATCACAGAAGCAGGGGTGTAACAGAGAGAGAAACCGAGGGAGCTGGTCACTTACGTCTACAGTGAAGTAGCAGGGGTGTGCAATGCCGCACATAGTATCTCAATTAACCTAATTAAGATGCTCCCCCATTGACATGCCCACAGACCCATCTCCCAAGTCTCTGTATGTCTCGTATAGTTGGCAGCTGGGATTAATTGTCACAATTATAGACGTACAACTTGAACACACACCAACGAGATTGCTCTATAAAGGTGGAGGAGAGGACGAAGCAGCCTATGGATGTGAAATGAGATATCAATGGAGTCTTCCTGTCTCTGTGTGCTCGCTTATACGGAATAAGTGCAGGCAGACTGGTCACCAGTCGCCTCAGTGCAGCTGCAGGCCTGTCTCTAAGCCTCCTTGCTTTTCTTCTCTGCCCATTTGGGTTGGTGTCTTCCAGTGAGAGCGGAACCTTTGGTTAATACTTCCTGTGTTGATTTTTGTGTAGAGGGTGTCCACTCTGGGGAGGTCGTGAGTCCCACTCTAGTCTATGTCTCTGACAGGATTCTCACCACGCACACACACTGCAGGGCAGGACTCAGAGAATAGTCCCCTGACGCTTCTCTGGGTTCTTGTGGCAGTGTGGGTAAAGAGGGACAAGTTTCTAGGATGCCTAGCCAATGACCAAGAAGAGATCCTTTAGAATGGTTTCTTACAGCTGGTAGGAGTTTCCATTCATCTCCAATTGCCCCGTCAGCTGGAGGCCGAGCTGTCAAAACACAAACCTTTGAGAGGACATTTATGACCAAAGCCTAACATTATATTTCTAAGATCCATCTGTATTTTTGTTAGAGGCAGATTACTACTGCCCTTTGGAAGGCAACTGGCATTGTCTTATAAAGTTGGACATATGCATATGCATACCTTACTGCAACCCCTCTTGAATTTTGTACCCCGAAGACACTCTTAGAATGCACAGTAGTAGATGAGTTCAAGCATGCTTGTAATCTCTGAACTCTAAAAACAGTGCAAGTCCCATAAGTAAAAGAAAGACTATATATTAAATATTTACATCAAGAAATGATTTATAGTACTGTTAATGAAACATTTTAGTATATGTGTGCTAATTTAGTTATTTTAAGGTTTATTTTAAATTGCATATATGTGTGTATACACACACATACACACACATGCACACGTGCACACACACACACACACACACATCACACACACGCGCACACACACCATGTGGGTGCAAACACTTGAGCCTGTGAGAGGCATTTCAAACCACAGCAGAGAGGAGGTATTTGGCAAAATGTAGAAGCTACTCGTTTTTATTTTTAATTTTAATTCTCTGAGAATGTATATGTGTATGCAATGTATCTTGATTATATCTGCCCAACTCACCCAACTCACCTCTTCTAACTCCCTCCAGGACTCCCCACCCCTCCCCCAACTCCGTGTTCTCTTCTTGTAATTATTCATTGTTTTCTTAATTTATTTATTTTTTACTTGTTTGAGAATTTCAAACACGCATGGACTGTGTTCTGATCAAATCCACTTCCCGTCCCCTCCCCTTCCACCCTCCCACAACCCCCTTCCCACTCCCAAACTCGTACTTTTAAACCCACAGAGTCCACATCTGTCAGAGCATGCGTAGTCTCTCTGGCCGCACTCCCAAAATCCCTGAATCTCCCTGTCCCAGCAGACATGTTTGCCAGCAACTCCACAGGTAGAGGGTGGGACTTCATGAGACCCACCACCCACGCTGGTGTTTAGTGTTTATTTTTGCTTTTCTTTCCTTTCTATTCCTTTTCTTCTTCCTTTCTTTTTTTTTTTTTTTTTCCCTCAAGACAGGGTTTCTCTGTCGTAACTCTGGCTATCTCCTGGAACTCACTCTGTAGACCAGGCTGGCCTCAAGCTCACAGAGATCCTCCTGCCTCTGCTTCCCGAGTGCTGGGATTAAAGGTGTGCGCCACCACCACCAGGCCAATATCTATTCTTAATAGATTAATAAATAATAAATTAATAAATAAATAAGTTAAGCAGGAATAGACAAACCTCTCAACATCACAAAGACCGTTCAACAAAGCCATGGAACAGGAGTCAATTAACTGTGGCATGTAAGGTCGGATACAGGGCACCCTGTAATTGTATAAATTTGTGTAAATTAAATTTCATTGTAACAGGCCACATCAAATCGGATGTGCGTTTTCCGCCTTCTTTCTGTGACTCGTGCAGTACAGAAGAGTTAAGCAGCTGCCACAGTGACCACACAGATCACGAAGTTTAAGAGACCTATCATCTAGCTTTCTATGGAAAAAACCTTGGCCGACCCCTGTGCTAAAGAGATAAATGGTGACGTCATTCCAAACAAAAGTAGGGACAACGGAGAGTATACATTATCCCAAACACTGTTTACTCTGCCTTCCGTGTAATAGAAAAGGAAACCTTGACTCTAAATCCAAATCTAAATCTAATGAGGTACTTTTCTTTAAACTCCTTGGTTCCCTCGTGCCAAGTTCGTTACTCGGATCCACAGACAGGCCATGCAGGACCCGTCCTCTGTGGCTTCATCTAGCCCGTCGCCTCTCTCCTGTCATACGGTTATTTCCACTGCAGGAGGAACTGAGAACTAGCCATCTGAGAAAATGCAATGGGATTGGTTGGGCAGGAGCTGTGGGGGCGTGGCTAGGAGGGTCAGAGTATGACTGCACCACGTGCTGGGTGTTACCAGACAGCCAATGAAGAACAGTGGCAGGAAAGGGGCTGAACTTGGTCCAGTAACTGGAAGAAACATTTCGCTCTCCTCTCACGTGTAGGTATCAGGGGACCACGAGGCCTGATGCACCCTCAGGTCAAACCTCTTTTGAAAAGTCCTGACCTCACAAGGACTCATTTTCTCCCTTGAAAAACTTACTTCAGTATTTGAAGAGCAGATTAGATTGGCACCTTAAGTGCTACCTGCTGCACTGTTTTTTGCAAGAACGAACGGCCCTGTAACTTGTTTGCAAAACTCTCCCTGTTCTTGATTTCCCCAGGTAGAGGGTTGAGCCATGAGGGGTAAATGCTGGAGGCCTTGAGTGTGTCTTTACTTCCTTCTTCAGAGCCAGAGACAGTCTGGAAATAAATATCTTTTTATGTGGAGTCAAGTTCAAAACAACACGCCAGATACCCAATTTACACCTGTGGGGAAAAGAAGAAACTTCAGTGAGAACTAATTGAATAGCTTTGCCCTGGTAGCAGGCACTTGTTTCCGCTAGTGGAGAGAAGGCCCCTGGAGAACCAAGAACCCAGTGACCTCAATTTCCCTGGGAACGCTTGCATTCTGGAGAAGCCCAGGACTTCCCAGGAAGTGTTTCTGTTTGCTGAACATGTGGCCCCGATGCAAGATGAGCAAGCGGCTCCTGCACTCTCAGTGGCTACCCCTTTGAGGCCTCTGTGAACTGCTGGAGAGAGTAGTTGGCTAGATGTCTGCAACTTGGGGGAGGGGATCCCAGAGTGCAGAGTGACTTTTCCTGGGTTGATGTAAACGGATGTCTCTTCTCCCTGTAGAGCGGCCGGTCTGGGGTGGTAAGCTACTGAGTTTGGCAGGCTCACTGACAGAGCACTGGAGGGGTTTCTTAGAGGAGGGTGGATGAATCAGAAGCATCATAGTCATCAGAAGGCCCAGGGCAGCCTGGGTGATGGCTCATGAAGGCTCACGAATGCCTCAGGAGGCATCCCTGGAGCTCTCGGGGGAGGGAGGGGGTCTGGAAGGCTGTTTCCAGCAGGAACTACTGAGCCACAGCAGAGCAGAGCAGACTTGCTCAGGGGATGTAGATGAAGAATGGCCTGGGATAGGCCTTCCACTGGGGATGGATTATGATCTGAGCTTGAAATTAATTTAAAATTTGTCTTGAAGGGGGCTGGAGAGAGAGTTCAGTTGGTAAAGCACTTGTCACTGAACCACGAGGACCGGAATTCAAGCGCTATAACCCACATTAAAAAAGAAAAAATCTCAGCGCGATGGTACCATTTGCAACCGTAGTACCGGGCGTGTGGAGACAGCAGACCCCTGGGGCAGTCTGGCCAGCCATCCTACCCGGGCAGAACGAGTGAGTTCCAGGTCAAACAAGAGACCCTATCCCAATAAATGAATGAAACAGAAATCAAGGCACATGGCATCTTGAGGAACAGTGTCTGAGGTTGACCTTTGGCCCCCGTAGGTACACACACGTAAGAACAACAGCAACAAAAGGGACTCGATGAAAAGCTTAGCGATCATTGACGGCAGGTGGCAAGAGGAGAGACGCTGGAGACGAGTCATCAGAGTCATTCCAGAGGCCTCCCTGTCTGTTCCCGCATCACCTGTAGGGTAGAGTCAAGCCCTTAGCCTAGACATGTTGAAGCCCCCTCCTCCCCAAACCCCACACACTGTCCTCATTCCTCTGATAGCTCCCTGGGCTGCCTGTGGCGTTTGTACCTTCAGGCTCTGTTTCTGAGATTCCCTCTGCCTAGAATATTCTTTCCTGACCGCCAGCCTGGTGATGTCAGATTCTTCCTTCTAAGATGCGCTAAGTCCTCACCTCTGGGGTAGTGAAGAGGCAGGCAAGGTAAGAGACTCCTCGGTGCTCATCCCAGGGCCTGTGCTCTCAATCCATGGTGTCTCAACCTGCGGGAGGAGCTCAGCGGGCACAAGGGTCTACACTGGTCACAGTTTCAGTGTGTGAACACACACTTCAAGAAGTGAAGTGCCCTGGTTTTGTACTTTATCCAGGGGTTGAATGTCAACCTTGTTCCTATTTCCCATGAAGTCCCCCCCCATTAGTCTTGCTAAGTAGTTGAGGATGGCTTTGAACTCCTGATCCTCCTGTCTCCACCTCCCAGTGCTAAGCCTAGCATGTGCCACCGTGCCCAGCTTTCCACAGGCCATTTCACCTACTATCAATACACGTTCCCCTTCCAAGAACATTGACAAAGTTTAGCTCATGAACACAGCATTATACCCAAGCATGTAAATGAATGGCGTTTTTGAAATGGCAGGGATTAATTTGTTGATTGGGTATGGTCTAATGTAAAGGAAGGGATTTAAAAGCTGAAATTGGAAACAAATTTGCACTCATCTCTCTAAAACGTTGGCGAGAGGGAGGCTGACAGGGACCTCAGGATCGCCTCTCCTCGCTGGCTGTGTCTCAGGCAAGATTGCATTCCTTAATTCTGCTTCCTCCGAGCTTCAGTGCACTGATACGGCGTGCTACAGGAGTGCTGTGTAAAATCCCAGTGCAGCCCTTGATGTTTAAGTAGTCCAATAGTACAGGGTTCGTCTTGTGGGATGATGTCGGAGTAGATGGGCTGCGAGCAGCCTGCTGACTGTTCAGGGAAACCTGAAACCCAGACTCTCTCTAGCTACGGTGCCCAGAACTCAGAATCACCTTTCAGGGGTGACTGTATAGGGGACAGCAGGGAAATCGTCAGCACTAAACCCAGCGGTGATAACAAGAGCAGCAACAGAGTCCGCCACCAGTAGGTCTGTGCTCGAGAGTCTCTCTGAGACACCTGACAGCCACCCCCTAAAGGAAGGGGAGGCAGGGGTCTTACTCAGTGGCCTGAGAAACTCCAGCGGGTGCAGTAGTTTCTGGGTGGGTGGGGTTGGTTGTTCTGCCCGTGTGATGCCACCCTACAGCATGAAAGAGCCCTCAACAGGAGGGCCACCTGAAGGTTCCAGCATGTATCACCTGGGAAACAGAGGCACTGACATCTTCTATTAAGATGCAAATGCAGTCCAGAAGGCATGGCACATTGATCTTTTACCATCATTTCTGAAATTATAAATCAGATGTGCGAGTCTCTCATTTGGGCAGGAAGCCAGGCAGGTTTCAGAGCACAGGGTATTCTGCCGTCTCTAAAAATAGCTCAGCGTTAAATTGTCAGAATATATCTTCTACGCTCAAACCTAGACAATTTCATTTTCTTTCCACTGATTTTATAGTTGGGTGTGAGTAATTCAGGCTCAGTTCCATACGGCATTACACATTCTACAGTACAAGAAAACAGTAGTCTGGGAGTGAAGGGTACTCTTGCAAAGTAAATACTTTTGTAGGTCCTGGCTAGTTCAAACTCAACCCTTCATTTTTACGTAACATTTCCTGATATTATTTATTATTATCTTTTTCTGTATGTGTGTGTCTCCTACTTTATTGCTTTATTGACAACATCTACTTTATGTCTTCAAGTAAACGGATTAACAAACTGAGCACTTCTATTGTAAAAAGCCCTGAAAATATTGAGTCAGTAAGTGATCCCCATTCTCACAAACCCTGGAACAGAGAGGGCTGTGTCCGAGAGTCAGGAGCCTGCAGGGACTGAAAGTGAGCGAGGAGAGCGAGGAGGACTTAGGGCAAGGCAGGGAGTAGGCATGGAGGGAGAGAGAGGGAACATGGCGCTCGATGACTGGTGTCCTGGTACCGTCAACAGAGAGGAGGAAGCCGGGAGGAGGAGCAGCCAGCATGGAGCTGAGTGTGTCAGGTTCCCAGAGCGCAGGCGCGAATGTAGGTTAAGATGCTAAGCTGGCCTCGTCACCTTGGTGGAGACGAGCTCATCGCTGGCTTCTAGCTCAGCTGTGGGCAGTTGGTCCTCATTTGTACCCAGTAGGGCTTGGTTCTGGGTAACGAGGGTTCAAAAGACACGCGGGCCACACCCATCGGCGGGAGGATGCTCCGCTGTGCCAGGGACGGAACAGCCATGTGAGCAGCGGTGGAAGGGCAGAAAGTACTGTTGGGCGTGACGGGGCAACTTGCTAGCAGCCGAACTGGAGGGTGGGCGGGAGAGGTCCTTATTCCAAGAGTCTGGAGCTTGGTGGCCCCTTCCGATCATCTTCGGGAGGCTCTCAAAAATGAAAAGGTATTTCACAGTATTGAGCCTACACTTGAAAATGAGTGAAATAAGGGTAAACGATATGAATATTACTATAATAACCTTGTTAACATCTGTCACTTATCTATCATATGTCATATACCAACAGAGAAGGAGGGAGGGAGGGAGGGAAAGATCTCTAGCAATTGATTAATTATTTTTTGTCGTTTTACTTGGAAGACAGGTTTCTAAAACCTGGACAAAGGAGACTTTCTGCCCTAAGGAGTAGCCATTACCACAGAGACACTGTTTGCCTTGCTTTTAGATGCCTTTCCGCTTGTCTCGGGGCCTGCTTTGGGTTCTCTGTCTTGGAAGACTGCTGGTGTTCACTGAGGCCCAACCGGTTCCAGGTGGTTGGTGCCATGAAGCCTCATAACCAGCAGGAATGACCATGGCCCAGGAGTCTGAACGAAGACTCACCAGTGCTACAGGACAGGTGGCTGCTTGTGGGGTTGCTGTCAGGGCTGTCCACTGGGGTGTAATTAAAATCCCTCAATGCGAGGCTGCAAAGATAACAGATCCTAATAAGGACATTACTTCAGGTTATTGAAAATATCCAGCATTCTAATGGCGGCTTGGGAGGCCGTAACAGTGGGCTTGGAGATTTTAGAGTCCTTCAGGAATCGCTCCCGTCTGACAAGGCTTGCATGGTCTGTTATGGACAATCAGGAGCAGTGGCGGGATTGGAACGTGTGACTTTTGGAGTACTCATTTTGCATCAACCTTGCCTCTGTCGGTGGCCTTGTCGGAATAAGGGCATGTCAGACTTTACTGTCTCATTAAAATAGTGCCATCTTGTGGTGAATATTTCAAACTATGCCTAGGCGCCCAGAGAGTTGTCAAGGCTTGGGCCATGTCTAAAACTAACCTACACACATATACGCATTGCATATGTGCATATATATATTCTACATATACACACATATGCATGTTACATATACACATATATATGCATATATATTCTACAAATACACACATATTATATATGTATATATAATATATAGAATATATATCTATATAGAATCTATATCTATATAGAGAATATATAGAATATATGCATTCTACAAATACACACATACATATTGCATATGCATGTATATATGTATGCAATACAAATATATAATTGTATATATTATAATATGTAATATTATACACTATTACATACTATATATACTGTACATAATGTATATAATATAAATAATATATTATTTGCATAATATATTGTATAAAATATGTAAATAATATTATATTATATAGCATATACTATGTGATATGCACATATTACATATATGTATGTATGTAACGTGTATATGTGTGTGTATTTGTAGATGTTCAACATATATTTACTTATTCATCTATTTTTTCACAAAATTTATTTGCCAATTACTCTGGGACAGGGCTCTTTAAGGGGCAAGGAAGGCACTGGTCTGACGCCCAGGGGTTTATAGTCTAGATCTTTGTAACCCAGAGCTAATGACAATGGCCCAAGAACACGGGGAGCCCAGCAGATGCCAGTGTAGCAAGGGCTGTGGTGTTGTTGTTGGAGGTCCTACCTGTGTATGAAGACATACCTTGCTTGGAAGTATGGGGACCAGGAAGAGACCGTGGTTCGAGGTGTCATCTACTTGAGCTAGCATGGAGTTCCTGACCCTCTATGATCTCTCTTGAGTTTTCCTTGTCTCTCTGGCCCTGTGTTTATATCCAGGACCAGCATGAGCTTGAGGTCTGCTGTGGGGTTCTCTCTCTTCCGTGGACTTGCCTCCTGGCCCTTCCAGCATCTTGCTGGACATAATTCAAAGTGTGCTGAAAGCCTTGGCCATGTCTCAGGAACACAGCAATACATTTTATACTCCCTATCTGCCTTTTGCTCACTTGGATTTTCTCTTTCTGCTCTGGGAATTTTCTCAAGCCTCTCCCTCTCCTCCCCACAGCTGCCTCTGAGCAGTCCAACCACACGGTTCTTTTCTGGAGAAGTTCACACTTGGGTTAGTCTGCAGAGGCCCCGATCTTTCCGGCTCTGAGGACTGTTTCCCTTAAAAATCAGGCCAATAATATTGACCTACCTAAACTAATTAGAGTTGGTAAAGTGTTTTAATTACGAGTTCGTGTGTTCTACCATCGAAACACAAGCTTGTTATATCTTTTTTTCTTCACTTGTTTTAAGTTATACTGTGTGAATATTTTCCCTCATACTGTTTTGGGGTAGAGTTTAACACTTACAAAATTTCCACTTCATTTGCTTTTAACACCAAACTCCTTGAATAAGTCTTTTCGCTTTCCTTCTAATTGGTCCTTATTAGTTCCCTCCCTCTTCCCCCGGTCTGCCATGAACAGCTTCTCCATCCCTCCTGTTCTCTTGATGTAGGCCTCTCCCCTGTTGTTTGACTCCTGCCTTTGTTCCCATAAGCTTACCCAATGCAAATAGAGATATCTGCAGTGGTCCCATGTTTAGCTTGTCGCAGTAAAACCCTGCACCTCACCCAGGGAAATAGCATCCTGTTGCAGAAAGAAAGGGGTAAAAGATATGTCAGGAAGGAACAATGAATTATCCATCTACACATCCATCCATCCATCCATCCATCATCCACCCATCCATCCATCCATCCATCCATCCATCATCCACCCATCCATCCATCCATCTTTCCATCATCCACCCATCCATCCACCCATCCATCCATCCATCCATCCATCCAGCTATTGGGTATACGTGGAACACCTTGAGATACCAAGCCCTATACCAAGGGACAAATGGGGGCAGAGACTAAGAAGAATAAGAGGGTCCTTGTTTACCAGAAACTCAGACTCTAGCCAGAAACAAATGGTTCAGCAAGTTGCCATGATACAGTTATGACCTGGGCTGCACAGAGACAGGTGGAAAGTCTTCTGAGAATGTAGAGGCCCGGAAACAAAGAACTGTACCTGGAAGATGTGGAGAAAGCTCAGGAAGAGTGAGGTTCCTGGAGTAGAGTTTGGACAATGGTTTTCTTCCTGAGAAGACAGCTCTCTGGGCAGTTTGTGCCATAATTAGGGAGTTATTGCGTAAATAACAGGGGATTCAGTGCAAACGCTGGGTAAGTGTGTGGGCTGTGTGCAGGGTAAGGAAATAAATAAAAATGAGTGGATTTGATGGCTGTTTCAGCAATCGAATGGACAGAAGTGGTTACAGGATATGGAGGGTCAAAGAGGAGAAGCCACTAGAAGACATTCATTGGTTAACCTCCTCCCAAGAACTCCACATTCCCCTCAACTGGTTTCCTCTTCTAGACCAAGACTTCCTCTTTTCTGGTTGGACTCTTCCTAGGGGACCTAACACTGCCCGTTTCTAGGCAGTTGCGTGGAGACATTATTTTACATTTGAACGATAAGCTTATGTCTTCTTTCTTTGGCTGGGTTTGGCTGTTCACCGTTGCGCTCTGGTGGTTCCGATGTGAGTAATCAATGGTTCTGCTGCTCTGCTTCTGAGGGAGCAAGATGATGGGTGCTAATGACCCCACACATGTGCCTGTGTGGTTGGGGGTGGCAGAGTACATAGGGAATAAAGAGAATTTCAATTGCTGAGCTTACAGCCCAGGTGCCCTATTGGGAACAAGTAGCATTTCCAAACGGTGCATAAAATAAAGAGAATCTGTGTTATCCATCCATCACATTATCCGAGGGTTCTTCCAGGGCATCCCGGAGGTCAGTGACTATCTTCTTGTTACATGAATACACAAAAACTGGTTTATATTTTCCCAACTCAGAACTGGGATAAGGGTCGGATGCTCCACTGTGGTTTGTTTTGTGGAGGCTCTTGACCAGGCCAGGGTTCTCTTGTTGTAGACTTCTCTAGAGGATCAGTTTACCTGCCACAGGGCTTAGTGTTGTGGCTTGAGAGATCCTGTGTGGATCAGGCAGCTGTTCTTTTCCTAGGTGCCAGCTTCAGCTGGAGACTTCCTGCTTCTGCTGCTTCTTACAGTGAAGAGGCATCACGTGCTTATTAACCCTTTGGCTCCCTCAACCTCCCTTCACATCCCTGACACCTTAGCACACCGTGTAGAACATTTTATCTTTTAATCCATACCTAAATTTTTTGTCTTCAAAATTTGGTCCTGAGTAGCTCCATGCTAGACTGAATGCATTAACGGTGCCAATCCCGTGCCCTTTCCGAATCCATGTGCCGCTGCTATGTTGCTCTGCAATTTCATCCGCTGGAGTTGGTTTTCCCATCCTTTGATTCTGAGATTAGATATTCTGCCTTTGGACGGTGGGGTTGGTATCGAAGAGCCTGTCTCTAATTTTGATGTTAGGCTACTGATAAAATGTAGGCGTCTACGCTTTCTCTCCTGCAACGGTTTGAGTGAGAACGGCCTCCAGGAGTTCCTATATTAGAATGTCTGGTTCCCAGTCGGTGGACTGTTTAGGAAGGATTAGGAGGTGTGGTCTTAGAGGACATGAGCCACTGGGGTGGGATTGGAGGTTTCGAAAGCCCTCACTAGGCCCAGTCTCCCTCTCTTTCTGTTGCGTGCTTGTGGATAAGACATCAGCTCTTGCCTACCGCTCCGGGGCCATGCCTGCTCGCCTGCTGCTGTGCTTCCAGCCTTGATGACCATGGACTATTCTTATGAAACTGTACATAAGCCCCTCCCCCCAGTAAATGCTTTTAAAGATAATCTGCCTTGGTCATGGTGCCTCTTCCCAGCAACAGGACAGTAACTAAGGCTACCTTAAACTACCGCTGTCTCTATATTAGAAAACCCATGGGCATCCCCCGATCTCATGGTGTTATTGGGGCATGTAGATACCACAACACACACAACAAACCCCTATCTCGCCTTATCTAAAGCCCTATCACTAAATAGACCCAATCTATTTTTTTTTCTATCTTGCCATCCCAGATTCGCCTGCTCTCCATTGTGTGTGATATGCTTTTTGTATGCAATAATACCAGCAGCCTTGATATCCAGCCTATGAATTAAGGGCTTAGTGTAGCCTCGCCGTTACAGAATGACTACAGAACAAAATCTAATATCTGGCTGCTTGTTAATACTTGCAAAAATTCTCCCTTGTCATGGCCATGCCTGTGCAAAGCACATGCGCCCAGTCACTTTCATCCACCCATCGTGGACCCCCAGATACGAGAGCAAGCTCAGCTCCTGGTCAGTCATAACTAACTTCATCAGCTTCAGTGAGGCCAGGCAGGATTATCCAGGGATCAGCTGTAGCCCCAAACCTGTGAGCTAAATGGTTATTGTCTATATCTCTGTGGTTCTGGAGTCCTGTGAAGCACTCTGGCAACGACAGATGAGCGATAAATCAACGTGCTAGCTTCTAGAGTGACCCTGGGGTAGATGACACAGTCTTCAAACATTGGCAGGTCCCGTGGTTATCCGCAGGTTCAAACGGGAAGCAAAAGGCGATAGCAGAAATTCGTTTAGTTCTTAGCCCCCTATTTTTAAGAGTTTATTTTGTTTTAATTTTTTTGTGTGTGCCAGGACTCTTAATAAGCAATTAAAAAAAGCCTTCAGTAAGTAAGATTAGCAATTTGCACCTTTTAAAAAATTAACAGCACTCTGTTGTTTTGATATTGAGCTCCATTATCAATTTGCATCTTTAAAGAGGTGTAACCTTTCTCAGATATTTTGCTCTGGGTTCTTATATTTAACTAGCAAGACTCGATTTTTACATTGCTTATGTTGCATTTACTTCTGCACAATTAAAGCAAGGGAGGAAGGAGAAACAACCCGAGGCTCAGGAATCAGGAGCTTGATGGAGATTTCGGTAAGGTAGGCTGTTCGGAGCAGGTGAGTGATCTCACCGAGAAGGAGCCCTGCGTGTTCACAAGGAAAGAATGTTCTGGAGTTTCAGGAGGCGTATTGTATCAGGTACTCCATCGTTGCCGTAATAAGATAACATGACCTCTCAAAAGCAACTAGGGGGAGCAAAGGTTGATTTGGGCCTCAGCCTCCTGTCAGCCGTGGTGGAGAAGGCAGAGCAGTGGGCGGGGAGAGCACGGTGGGAGGAGCAGGGGGCGGAGCCAATACTGTAAACTCTCAAAGCCTGGGGCCTCCAGTGACAGTCCCTCCATCAAGGCTGTGTCTCCTAAAGGCCCCATCACCTCCACGCAAGCCAACACCAGCGGGGACCTACGGGGAACATTTTTTATCCAAACCACAACATACATCAACAAAAATTTCTACCTGCTCGAGTGGTTGGGGACCACACTCTCTCGTTTATTACAGTAACTCCAGACAACAGTTAAATCTTCTGCCAGCCCTATGGCATCATGAACTCTTTCAGTTACATAATCAGCTGTCCAGGCTGATGACCTCTTCTGCTTCCCACAGTGCCTTGCGCTGTGTGTCCACTTTCCCCAGCAAGCCCGGATATCCAGGAAGTGGCGCTTTAAGAGAAGCTTCATGCATCCCAGTTATCCTTTGCTTTCCACTAATATCTTCTCTAGAAGGACGACGCCTGGTGGTGGCGATGAGATCCTTCCATGTAAAAGTAAAAGTAAAAATGTAAAACATATTCTTTGCTTGATTAGAAAAAAAAAATCTATTAAACACGTTTCCCAATAGGAGGAAATATATTTTAAAAACTAGACTTTTTAGGATCTGGATAGATGGCTCAATGGGTGGAGTGCTTGCTGAATAAGCACGGGGACTTGACTTTGATGCCTAGGAGCCATGCAGAAAGTCTGGTGAGGCAGCATGCGGCCGCAATCCCAGTGCTGGGAGGCGGAGCCAGGTGGACACCAAGAGCTTGTCTGCCAGCTGGTCCAGCTAATTGATGAACTCCAGTGAGACCCTGATCCCCCAAAATGAGATGGAGAACTACTGGGAAAGGCAATTCATCCTGACCTCTGGCTCCAAACATGCACTGAGACAGGCATACACATGTGCACTCACACATAGCACACACATATCACACACACACATGCACACCACGTACATACACATATGCACACACATGCACTAACAGGCATATGCATGTGCACTCACACATAACACACACATATCATACACACACACACACATGCACACCATGTACATACACATATGCACACACATGCACTAACAGGCATATGCATGTGCACTCACATATAACACACAGATACCATACACACATGCGTATATTTAAAAAACCGGTTGTTTTCAACACCCATACATGATTACTCATGGACATCCAGTTTTCTGTGCACTTTTCCCCCACAATACATCTGTATGCCAGAAACAATCCTTTTGTTATAAACTAACAGAGTTTAAGCAAGCTGAGTATTTTCATAGCCAGCTTCTATTGTAGCTGGCAGGTAGCAGTCTTGTGGTTACTAGGAAATGAGTACACGTCATAATATCCTAACTGAACACAATTCTTATTTAGCGAACACAGTGAAATGAGTTTGTTATTAACTATAAAACTTTAAGTCATGGGACAGTTCTTTGGTACTTGTAATCATTCACTGGGAAAAATAGGGCTTGTGATTAGAATGTGATTTCTTCTTACATAGAGGGTATTGTTTAAAAGGTAAATAGGTGTATGAGAATAATAAGAAAGAGAAGGGAAAAGGGAAGCTTGCAAGATGTCTGGGTAAGATCTGTGTGTGTTGAAACTTTGCTTCTTCCACAAGATATATGTAAGTGTGTGTGTGTGTGTGTGTGTGTGTGTGTGTGTGTGTGTGAGTGTGTATTTTGAAGCTTTGTTCATCCACAATATGTGAGTGAATGTGTATGTGTGTGATTTTATGGACAATTACAGTAGAGAATAAGTTTAAATGAGAGAAGGAAATTGGAAAGAGAGGAAAAGCTTGAATAGAGAGAGAGGAAAAGGCAAGAGCCAAAATAAAGAGAGAGCCTGCTTTGACCCATCCAGAAGACTGTTTCCTGCTCGCCCCTGCTGACCTCAGACCCCCTCCCCCCCTTTACATCCCTTGGCCTCTTCGCTGGAGCTGGTCTCTGGTACACACCTTCTAAGCTAGACTAATTGTATATTTTTTAATTATATCAAATTGCAAAACACTTTTTTTATGACTCTGTAACCATGACAGGATGTTATGGAGCCACAGACACAAACAATGTCTCCCCCCCTCCCATGGACTAGTGACATCAGTAACAAAGCCAGACCATCAAAATTTCTTGATAGTCTGTGACGATGAATTCTTGTGACCTTAAAGAGGTGTGGGAATTCTTGGTGCTGTTTAGACTCTGTGTGAAGCCTTAGAGCTTGATTTTATTTTTATTATTGCTGTTCACCTCAAATTAACTGTTCTTTGGTACAGTAAGTAGAAAGATGATATTCCTAGCCACAGAAGTGGAAATGTCAAGGGGTCTACCATGCCACCCAATCCATCCTTAGCCTTGCCTTTGGTTGCTCGTGAAGGTGTGCTGTGCCCTGTGGTAATGCTTAGTAGCTATTTATATGGCAGTGGTCTCTTTGGAAAGCTTCATTCCAGAAACACCATGGGATATTTCAGTTTATCATTATAGCACAGTTAAATGCTCTTTCAACTTTTAGAATTTTGTATTTCTATAATCCAAATAGGTCACGGTGTAGAATGTGAAGAATTCTTTAGAAATACTTTAAATTCTCCTCTTTTTTATTACTGTGTGTGTACGCGCGCCTGTGCACATGGTGCATGCGTGTGAGTGTGTGTGCCATGGCACACACGGAGGTCAGAGGACGGTTGTGTAGTGTTAGTTCTGTTCTTCTTTCTTTACCTGGGTTACAGGGATTGAACTCAGATCGCCAGGCTTGTACAGAAACTGCCTTTCCTCACTGAACTAGTTGGCTGGCCCAGGTGAAGAATTTGGAGTGGAGAGAATATTTAAGATGACAAAGGTGTGTAAAAATTGTTACAGGAAACATACTGTGTTTGAAAATTCAAGAAGAAAGAAAACCTATGCTGTCTGCGAACAGCTCAGATGTTCCCCCAAATAGTCGCCTTTGGCTCAGCCTCTGGCTTAGCCATAAGTCACAGGCCCTGGAGAGGAGGGGAGCACGGTGTCTCTGATGAGCTGCTCTCCACCCCAGCAGCCTTTGCTTTCTGGCACCCACTGCTTAGATTTTTATTGTTTGTTTGATGTTTTGTAAATTGCACAGTAATTCATTGTGGGTGTAGCAAGGGAAACAGTATAGGAAGGCCTCGCCCCTCCCCCCAGGCTCTGAGGATTCCGGATCGGCTGCTTGCTGAGGCCTTCCACATTTCTTATTCTTCTCCGGTCACTGAAGAGTGTAATGTTGTGCATAATTTTAAAAGAGGTATCACAATAAGGCTGGACTATGCAAGTTCGTGTTTACTGTACACTCTACATTTGAGAGCATACCTTGGCAATTCTGAAAGCTGACCCTCATCTAGTATCATCAACTTTTATTATTATTATTATTATTATTATTATTATTATTATTATTATTATTATTAGACAGGGTCTCACTATGTAGCCAGGCTACCTTGGATCAGAGAATTCCTCCTGCCTCTGCCTGGCAACTGCTGGGATTAAGGGTGTGTGATTCCGTGCCCGGCCCTTCTCCATTTCTGTGCACAGAGCAGACGCCATGGCACCGCTAACACACACTGTTTCTACATTTCCTTGTGTGACCTCCTTCTCTTTTCTCTTCCCTTCCCTTCCCCAATTCCTTTCTTTACTTTCCCAATATTGTGATCCACATTTACAATTTGGGGCGTATCTTTGGTTCTCTCTACTCTCAAGTTGTTCCCACTTATAGGAAGATACACCCAGGTACATTTCAGTTTATATCATGAGCCTACGAAATGCTCGGTGCAGGTTGAGGTTGGGAAATGTGCCCTCGCTGGTCCCCCTCCCTCCGACTCTCTCTCTCTCTCTTTCTTTCTTTCTTTTCTTGAGACAAGGTCCTCCCATGTCACCAAGGCTAGCTTGTAACTCACCGTGTAGCGGAGGCTGGCCTCAAGTGTACGATTCTGCATCGTTAGCTTCCCATGTGCTGGGATTGCAGGCATGTACTACTGTACCCAGTGATTGTTCTGGAAGTCTTTTTTTATCTTGGGGGCTGATATTTCTTTGACCTCATTTTAGAATGTCTCAGATTCAGCCACTACCCTTAATCCGTGTAAGCGATCTCACACGAATCATTTCAACGAACCCTCTTTTGTTACTGATATCCAAATGTGCATTCCCGATTTAGATCCTTTAGGCCCCCAACACTCAGCTCGTGCTGAGTACTTCCACCTAAGCTTTCCATAGGCATCTTAACTTTAATGTGCCTTAACGTCCCCTTCTCGTGTGTCTGCTTCACTTAGCTTCTCACTTAGACGGTCTTGAGTAGATACGATCTTTCCCATTTTTCTCACCAGAATACCAGTTGTTAAGGCTGATACGAATTACTTACTGTAAGGTTTTTTTTGCTTTTTTTTTTTTTTTCCCCATTCAGTTCCCAAGCATAGCAAGTCCCCAGGAATGTATAGCTCTCAACCTATCAAAAACAAACAAACAAACAAAAAAATGGGGGGTTTTGATCAGGGAAATTGGACCCAACATACAATAAGAAGTGTTTAGTCCTCAGTGTACCCAGGGAGGGCTTGGCACCAAGAATCCCAGCACGCATAGGACAAGGCTACTGATTCCAAGTACTAGCTGGATGCAGGCGACTTGGAAGTGAGAAGCAGACAGAATTAAGCATTACTCTTTTTGTAGCCTACGTTAGTCGCACACCTCTGTATCCTGGTGTCATTGGCCTTGGCCCCAAGGATGGGCATGGACATGATGATTCATAGTCAGAAAAGTTTGCACTGTTGACAGTGTGGGACCCCAGGAGGAGTGGGAGCCAGGAGCCGGAGGACTTGCTTTTCTGTCTTTGCTGGGCTAGTGCACAGCGCAGCTGCTACAGGGTGCAGAGGGTCTGCTGAAGAGGGTTTGTGGAGAGCATTTGAGCTGACTTCTCTCTTTAAAGGTGAGGTCATGGACACGTGACCTCCACCACTGACCGACAAAAGACAACCAGCATTTGGTACTCTGAGGGACAGAGACTGGGGGTTCACTCAGGCCCACAGCAAAATCCTCTCTGGTTTTTGCTACCTTTTCAGGAGGTAGCAGGTAGGAGAGGGCCTGTGTTTGGAAGCAGACCCAAGTTAGCCAATGCTAGCAAATCAGTATAGCAAATGGAGGCGTGTGTTTGCTGCTGAATCTACTGGGGAGAGGATGGCTCAGACCCCGGAAGCCTCAGAACGCCATCTCAGAGAACAGAGAGGCAAGTGCTGCCTGGACGTCCCTGAGTGCAGCTCACTCACCCGGGGTAGAGGGTGGAACAGCACTGCCAGCTGAGCACGAAGCTTCTGCAGGAGAGTGAGACATCTGGTCACATTCCTTGGTGCTGGGAGATGGTGTTTTCACCTAGAGGGCTCAGAATAAGTATATTATCCATGCTGATCTGCCAACCACTTCGAACTTTTCATTTTACTTTATTTTTTGGGGGGGCGGCTAGGAGGACAGGATAAGGTGAAATAAGCTAAATATATCCATAGCAAGATCTTACGGGAGAAACAACTCTATCCATGGTTTGAACCAGTGGTTTTGTTTGTTTGTTTGTTTGTTTTTCTGTTTTTTTGGGTTTTTTTTTGCAAGGAGACCACATGCAAGGGGGATTTCTCTTAACCCCTCTTTCTCTAAGTCCTCCTTGGAGCTGCCATTGCTCAGACATCTGAGACAGCGAGGCATACAGAGCCCTGGAGATGAATTTCAAGTGTCGAGTCTTCCAGTGAATTTGAAATGGAGCCAAGCACCTTTCTCCCATTCCTACTTTTCATTCCTTATAATTTCCTGAGAAACTTTCCTACCGGGAGACGTCTCAGACTGTGACAAACCAAATCCTCATTAAAACAAAGAAAGGTTAAGGGGAAAAAATAACCTATTTAAAACGAGGCACCTCCCCGGTCTTCCAGCTATAAATTGACAATGGGATTTATATAAATCCATAATTGTATCTTTTACCTGCAGTTAGGCGAGTTAATGATGGAAAAAGCATACAGCTGATCGCGTGGCTTTAATGAGGATTCTTTTTACAGAGTTGAAAAAAAAAAAAAACCCACCAAATTAAATTCTGCCAATTTACTCCATTGCAAATTGAGTACCACCCTGTGAGCCAAAAGGAAAAAAAAAAGAGGAAAGAAAAAAGGGGGGGGGGGCGGAGAAAAAAGTCGCCAAGTAGCTTAAATCAGTTACAGCTAAGTGTGTAAGTCAGCATGCGTTTTAGCCTTTAGTCATGAAGAATATATTAGATTTTAAAAATAAATGGCTTTCTGCTGAGTCTTCATGGCAATGGCTCTCTGACTTTTAATTAAATTTTCAGTACTGTGGTTGCTTCCTGTGCTTTTCTGGCCACAGAGCTCGCATTGCCTCCATCATTAAAGTGGAGTGGAAACCCAAATTGGAGATTATTAAGCTTGTTCATTTCTTTGTCATCAGGAGCTGGCGACTCTCCTCTTTTTACTTGTTAAGTAAGGATGGGGCTTCTTCTACCAGGCTATTTCCCAAGAATGAGGTAAGCTCTCACGAACAGAGCACGATTAGTCTAACACGGGAGCTTGTTAAATGTTCCTCATTATACATTTCTGGTCTGTTTCATCAGTGTTAAATGAACTTAATGTAAATTAATAAAAACAGGTTTGCATTATTTGTAACAGCACTGAGAGCAAAGAGGAAAACTGTAAGCAACACTCAACTCAGACACTCCTATTGGAGAGACTGCCCTCCCGGTTCCGTGGAACGGAGCGGAGCCCTCCCCGGGCTTCGTGTCTAATCTTTAGAGCACGGAGCTACAGTTTGGTCTTCCACTGCAGATTCTAATTGCTAATTTGGTACTGCTCTACCAAATTTTGTCTCTGCTCCTTTTGAACTCCCGAGAAACAAAGAGATTTATGAGAATCACGTATTCTCGCACAGAACAATCTTTAACAAAGGAATTTGAGTTTTTATGCCAACGGGGTCAAGAACAACATCATCTTGGCTATGGAACCTAATGGTTGCTTTTAAATTCATATTTGTTTTGATTTGTAAAAATAAGTTCATTGCAGATGCCTCGAGGCAAATGTGTTAGGTAAAATTCACATTGTTTTAAACAGTGACAGGCTTAAAATACAGGGCTTCTTCTCCTAATTAAAGAGAAACCAGACTGAAAAGACACTTAAACACGCACTGTAGGTCAAAAAGCTAAGGGCCACTAATCTAAATGATAAAACGATTTAGCTTGGAGACGTGGAATTAGATGCCCACGAGCAAATAAGAATAATTAGGGATCCCAGGACTTAAAATTTCAGAACCTTCATTAACTAAAATAGAATACGCCTAAATTATGAACTCCCTTTGAATATATTATCAGAAATAAGAAGCTACAGGCACTTGGAACTTCTGGGTGCTGGTGAGCTCGCTTGGTGGGACTCTTATGATCTGAACTGCTGGGACCCATCGTCTCTGCCTCCTCGGTACTGGGATTATAAGTGTGTTTTAACACTTTTTTTTTTTTTTTCAAGACAGGGTTTCTCTGTTGTAACTCTGGCTGTCCTGGCACTCACTCTGTAGACCAGTCTGGCCTTGAACTCAGAGATCTGCCTGCCTCTGCCTCCTGAGTGCGGGGATTAAAGGTGAGCCATCACTGCCCAACCACTTTTTTTTTTATACCAACAGAGCCATTTCCCTAGCTCTTCGTAAACATCTTAATGCTCATGAGGTTAAGGTACTGTATGAAATCAAGACAAAAGGCATGAAAATGAAGAAATACATCTTGTAACTGAGGGTGCAGTCTGATCTTAAGTAGAGTTTTCCGGAATTTTACTTTTTACTGTGAAATGTCGTTCCTCGGAATCGGTGCTTTGATGTGTAATTTGTTAACCGGTGGTTGTTACCGTGGACAGCGAAGCCTTGATTTGAGCTAGAAATCTTTAAAAACATTTTGCTTTATTTATTTATTTTTTTTTATGCGTATGGGTGTTTTCGTCCGGATATATGTCGGTGTACCACATGTGTGCAGTACCTAAAGAGGCCAGAAGAGTCGCTGTACTCCTCCAGACTGCAATTACAGATCCTTGCATCCTGCACCGCGTCCTGTGTCGGCCTCAGCTTTGTGTATGCAGACTGCCAGCTCTGCCCACGTTTCTGTCTGTAGACATTGTCAAGCCATTCGATATTAACTAACCAACGATTCCTATCTCTCCCCCCAAAACTCATAAAAGAAATCAGAAAAGTTAGCCAGGAAGAAAATCCTGCTCTGGGGTCTGGTTTTAGCCAAAAGTCTGAGATTTGCTAATGGTTTTCTGATTTCTGTTTCCTTCTGATTTCCTAGACGCTGGGACGTGAAAACCTTGTGGGTGATCCCTCAGTCTCCGAAGCCTGTCTTTAACCTTCTCATGTCACGGGGGCAGTAACTGTGCTCACGTGACTTTGTTCTTCAAATCCACTCAAGAATGCTAAAAGGAAAACGAAATGAGCCCTATCATAGCAGACAGCAGGCGGAGAGTTGCTGTGTGAAGCGATTAATACAGTCAATGCTTGGAACAATACTTACAGCACAGGAAGTAGTTTATTGATGCTTTTAATCCTTGTGATCGTTTTATAGACACAGGAATCATTCCTTCTTCATTTCTGAGTGTATTTTCTAGTTATTCTTTGGCATGCCAACTAAACTTACTTTGTGGTATTTTTGTGATAACCTAGAGCTGTTTGTGGTTGCAATATTTGTCTCACGGGTAGGCCGCATCTCAAATCCTTCCATTTCCTTTTTTATGTTGAGGTAATGGCTATATTGTCTGTTATTCTGAAATGCCCCGCTTCTCCCTGGGACCTTTTACACTTCATAAACAGAGAACTATTGTAAGCTTATGCTCCCTAACCACAGGAATGAAGTCTCCTTTGCTTGCTGATTTCGTAGTTCATACAATTAGTAAATTCTGCTAGACAGAGCTCTGCGGATAAAAGTTGCCAGTAAAATTGAATCTGATTTTAACGTTTTACCTGTGGAGTAGCAGCTGGTACGAGGACCCAGGACAGTGGTATCCAGTAAAGAGAGGCCAGCACGAAGCTCGCAGGGGAGAAGGCCAAAGCTGAGCTGGGTTGCAAGATAAACAGTGCTCAACAAAGCAGCGGAGTCTGCATCCCAGAGTGGACAGCCCTGTGGCAAAGCCGGATGGACCACATTTCAGCATTGCCTGGACATTTCAGAGAGCCTGTGTTCTGTCTTTTCTCTAAGCCATGGTTTGGAAAATATATTTCTTTTACTATTGATTTTTTTTTTTTTTTACTCCAACTCCCTAGGAATGGAGGATTTGTTAGATAGAAAGGAAAGATAAATGGGAGGGTGGGTCTCCTCAGCCTGGCACCATTTTGTTCTAATCAGTTTCAATTCATTATGAAACAAAAATTCATTTTATAACGATGACACCGAATCGCAGTAAGATCTTCAGGAAGGGGAGATTGTAAATGAATTGTGACATAAAAATCAAAATGTGTTCACTAGACTCAGCAAAGACAGGAAATGACCTGAAAGGGTTTGGCTATAAAAGCTTAAAAAAAAAAAAAAAAACCCAGAAAGGTTTTCTAACTAAACCTACAATGAAAGTCAAAATTTCATTAATTACAGTAGGAATGGCGGGAAAGACTCCATCCTACCATAACAATAACAGTCCATTGGCGGGGAGCTGAGCTCCCTGTGCTGTCAGGGAGGACTCTGAAGTAAGTCAGGGTGAGTGGGAACTCATGCTCTGAGCAGCCAGGCACACCGCTGTAGCTGGTATCTGTGGAACGCAAGCAGGCTTTCAGCAGCCTGACATTTTTTAAGAATTCTAGTTCAAGGGCTGAAGAGATGATGGCTCAGGGGTTCAGAGCACTGGCTGCTCTTCTAGAGGTGTGGGAGACCGGGGAAAGCGAGGCCAGACAGTGCATCCCGCCGTCCCGCGAGTGGTCCGGTGGGACTGAGGAGGCCGAAGTCACCAGCAGAGACGGAGGCGTTCTTCACGCCCTGACTATCTGGCAAAGTCGAAGCTGGTACAGTTTGAAACAACTCATCCTCAAGAGCTTTTATTGCGTCTTGGGTTGGATTCTTAGAAGTTCCGTTCTAGAAGAAGATTGCCTCTCTCCTCATATCTGCTGAAAAATCCAACCAATGTGCCTGAAGTCTGATTAGAATTACAAGACAAAAAATAAATACTCCTTTTGTTCAACTGCTCTAATTGGCGGTGGAACCTCGGAGAGCAGAGCCAAAGAAACGAGGCAGACTGAAGTCTCACGCAATCGCCAACTTTATTCAGAGCGTCAGACAATATAGATCCTGAGGGCTAAGGAAGGTCACCTGAGTAACGGTCTCACTCAGTCTCGTGTTTCTGAAGAAGCCGAGGCCACAAGAGTCTCCTCTTGTTTTCCTGGAGTTTTCTCACAAGCATTCTCACTCAGAATTCTCTTCGCACGACTTCATTCTTGGATGCTGTTCCAACATCAATCCAGATAGTTTTTTGTTTTTTACTTATGGAAATTTGTGTTTTTTGACTGCACCCACTCACCTTGGTTAAAAGTGTTCGTGTGGTGGACTTGCCCAGAAACGTGTCATAAGCCATCGATGTGATTTTCAATCACACGCTTTTCTGCCATCCCCTAGGCCTACGAGGTACCGTTTGCAGTTAGAAGACTCTCCGAGATGCTTCCTTCTGCTGATGGGCCACGTACACACTATGGCGAGTATAAACAGGACAGAAGAACTTGGAACAAACGGTGAGGAAAATAAGAATCAGTAATTGTAACCTCAAATACACCTTCCCGGCTTATTTTAGAAAGTGAAAGGAAGGTTTAGAAAGAAAGGAATAGATCTCAGCCATGGAATGTTCTGGAAACCTTAACGGGTAGGGCCGGTTTCTTTTTTGAGATGCTGTGTGACGTCGTCAGTTGAAAGGGAATCTTGTGTTTGACAGAAACACCGGTTTCTGTTGCGGCTTCTTCACTGGGTTCCCTCTGCACACTCCGAGTAGAACGTTGAGTGGTTTGCATTCATAACTTCATAGATTTTTGTTTTTTCAAAATAAATTTAGAAGGGCAGAAGCAAACCCTGCGTGCATTTAAAAATGGTAGTGTATGTTTTCTTTTTCCAGAGAGAGTTCCTCTGGTCAGTTTCGTTTATGCGTCACTCGGGGAACGCCAAAAGCCCCAAACACAACCGTGCACCTCTGTGCACCCTAGCCTTTCTCTTATTTGCCCCCGCAAGGCAGTCCAGGAGACAAGAGACTGGCAGCACCAGGAAACTATGCATTGACATTATGATAACGCTAACTCATCAATGAAGACTCAGTCATTGAATGTATTCCACTGCACGCCCCCAATTTCTCAAGATAACCCTGCAATGTGGCAGACACGCCATCTCTGTTAGTTGGAAGAGACAGGCAAAACTCACAAAAGTTATCCCTTCACACCGTGCAGCTAGTAAGAGGCAGAACCATGGTTCACACTAATGCGCCCTGGCTGGTGGTTTTAACACCACACACACACACACACACACACACACACACACCGATTTCCTTATATGACCCGTGTTAGAAAGTCCCATATCAGCCAGCTCACGGCTGAAACAAAAGGAGAAACACGACCATAATTCAAAGTTAAATACTGCAGGGGCCTTGTCAGCTCATCCAGCTATTTCTGATCACTGCTTCCAAAGCAGGCTTTCTAGCCAATCTAGTGTGTGTCTAGATGGGATGAAGGTGCAGGGACTCTGCTGCACAAGGTGCTCCTACCTGTCAGAACACATTTCCGCAGAGCCCTGCAGTCTGCAAGCTGGTGACACCTCCTGCTCTGCCTCCTAGCGGGCTGTCTGAGGAAGCTATACATATGCATTAAGCTATTAAGCGGTGGTACGGGTTCTCACAAGTTCAAACACAAAGCATGCTGTGTCTCTTCTCGAGCATCTCCGGGAGGGCCTGGATTAATAGGAATGCAAATGGAGCATCTGCACAAGGCCATATGATTAGAGCCTCCCCCTCACACCTCAGAGTCAAGAGCAGAGAAACGCTGCATGCCAAACACAACAAAACATGGTGATATAATATGCAAAGTCTGTTCCCCATCGCAACAGCAGTCAGCAAAACATCTCCGCTCACACCACGCAGAACAGTCCTGCCCCGGCTCTATTATGTAAGCTCCTGGTTTTCATCTCAGATAAAAGGGCTGTCGGGGTGTTAGAGTCCTTGCTCCTTGCTTTGCCGCGCAGAACTCGCTGCTTAGCATTGAAGAGTCCATACCAAAAATATACTGGCACATATAACCGTGCCCTGGGCAAGCCTTCCAACCCTAGCCCTGGTGGCACCAGTCTGGTTTGGGCTACAATGCAAGTCACAGGTTCCTCGCCATCTGAGGCAGGCAGTCTTCTGTACGCTGACATGTAACACTCTGACTTCTCAGGACAAAGAGCAGATGCCAGCACCTTGCTACAGTAGTGTTCCGGGTGTGATTTGGGGATGAGCAGATGAAAGAAGAAGTTCAAAGAGAAATCCACTTGTCTCCCAGCACATGATCCAGGCAGGGGGCAGACAAGGTTAGGGGCCCGAGGAGGATTTACTGTAGTGAGCCTTATGCACCGAAGAGAAACTCAGGTAACTCCACGTTTCTCTGCTCTGTCTCTCACCGTGATCCTGGTGTCTCCCTGCTTCTCCTTTACCTTAAATGGCTGATTTGGTTTATGTATGTCTAGGTGGTTATAGAAAATAATCTCCTAATTATGACTTTGTGAGGTTATCGATCTGGGTGAGAGAAGCTCAATGTTTTGCTGTCCAAGAGAATGAAGGTGTGAGTCTGAATCACGTCAGGTGTGTGTGTGTGTGTGTGTGTGTGTGTGTGTATGTATGTGTGTGTGTGTCTCTGTGTTATGTCTGTGTGTGTGTCTGTGTCTGTGTGTCTCTGTGTGTGTCTGTGTGTGTGTGTGTGTATGTATATATATGTGTGTGTGTCTCTGTGTTATGTCTGTGTGTCTCTGTGTCTGTGTGTCTCTGTGTGTGTGTGTATGTGTGAGTGCGTGTCTCTGTGTGTGTGTCTCTGTGTGTATGTGTGTGTGTCTGTGTGTGTGTATGTATATGTGTGTGTGTGTATGTATATGTGTGTGTGTATGTGTGTGTGTGTGTCTGTGTGTGTGTGTCTGTGTCTGTGTGTGTGTATGTATATGTGTGTGTGTGTGTATATGTGTGTGTGTGTGTCCCAGGATCTCCAGATCAAATTGAGTATACAGACACCAGGGGACAAAGTCAGGTGTCATTCCTCAGCCACTAACCACTTTGACTTTTGAGACAAAGTCTCTAATTGGCAGAAGCTTTTCCAAGTAGGATAGTCTGGCTGCCAGGGAGCCCCAGAGGACTGCTTGACTGCTTGTCTCTCCCTCCCCAGAGCTGGAGTTATAAACACACACTTCGATTTTTAAAACAGGGGCCCTCGGACTTGAACTCAGGTCCTCATGTTTGCGAGGCAAGCACGTCACCAACCAAGTGAGAACCTAACGTTTGGTGTTTTGAATGGCAGCTGAGCTATCAAAGATGTCATGGACTCACCAGACTTGAGGCTTAGATCCATGGCGGACTGCATTTTTAGGGAATATCATTTTCTAGAGGGCATGTTGTTGCCGTAGATTACCTTGCCTCATTTGTATAAAAACTCTTGCCTCGATTCCCTTTCACCCAGTATACTGTCACTGTCCCCACACACCTTCCCTATCCCTCACCGGGTCTCCAGCTGTTTTCATCTGGCTGGCCTCTGGGCGTTTCCCAAGGTTTGGCTACAGGCGCACACCTTCCACGTCTGTCACTCCAAAACTGAGTTCTGCCTACTTGCCCCTTAGCTAAACTCTATCAGCAGCAATCTTCCTTTGCCTAAGAAATAAAACACAAGCTTCTCTGGGCAAAGAGGTTCATGCCTATAATCCCAGCATTTGGGATTATAGGGGAAAGATTGTGGGAAGTCTGAGGTCAATCTGGGCTATGCGGTGAGCTCTAGGTTAGCCTGGGCTGCAGAGTGAGGCACTATCTAAAATCAAAAAACCAAAAATCATGAACATAGGAAAGTGAATACACAAAACTCAAAGTGTCTGACACTGAAAGGTCTCGAGTTTCCATTTGTATCTTCCAACACTTTCAGATATTTGCACTTAATTTTTGTAAGTTCCGTGCCTCTCTTTTAAAAATTCCAAACACTGTTTATTTCAGTGAACGTTAAGCTCCTCTTCGTGAAGCTCCCATTTCAAAAAGTATCTGACCGTCATCTCTCAGACTCTGCCCATGCAACGACTACAGCGCTCCGCCCCTCTTTTTGATTGACTCCGCCCCTCTTTTTGATTGACACCTCACTTTCCCTTAGATCCCAGGTCATGTATCACTTCGACAGGGACGTGGTAAGACAAATTTCAGTTACTCAACAAATAAAAGAGAGCTGAATGAGTGTGCATCGCTGGCTGAGCTTGTCCCAAAGAGTTCAGCTGGACCCCGAGGGACTCCAAGGGCCATAAGGAGACTGGGCTTCTGGGTCAGAGACCTGCGCTGGCATCTCTCTGTGGTCCCCTGTTCTCCGCAGTGTCCTGGCTTCCCTTACATTCCCTTTAATCGATGTTTGTAGAATGCACAGATTTTCATTGTGGATTAGCTTGCTCATATGCGTATTCCTTCTTCCCTAGAAATGCTGAACGGGGAGGCATTGCTCGTCTTACAGATAGGAAACAGCATCAGCGCATAAATCCCGGTATGAACTGACATTGTATATACCACAGACCTGGTAAGATTTCAGCTGGAAAATAATGAGTCAGGTGGGCATTCGGTGGTCACGCTGGCGTCTACCCCTGCGGCAGCAGAGAACAAGCTACCTGATTACTTTTAAACAGTGCCGGTTCTGATGGCTTAACTAATTTGGACGGTAACGGACGTGAGGAAGCTGCCAATCCAAGGGTTGACGGTGAGGAATTTCTCGGGATATGAAAAGGTAGCCGAGCAAAGTTTCTAGGGTGGTTTCTAGCGTCTGCAATCCTAAATCTAACTTTAGTATTGGTGTTCCTGACAGAAAAAGAAAATTCAGGGTAGTTACTCACACTTTTGAAGGTTTTATTTGGTTTAACCTCAGAAATAACTGCGGCGATGGAACCCAGCGCTCTCCGATGTGGGCTTTCTTCCTGAAATAAAGGATGGGAGACTCTCCCCATGCTGATATGTCTGGGAGATGCTGTGGGGGCTTCCTCTGCCTTTAACTACGTGTTATGTTAAAACACAAAAACATCCTCTGCCCCTTCAGTGGTTTTTCTGTTTTTTTTTGTTTTTTGTTTGTTTTTCCTTCTAGAACATTCTAGAGACCTGGAAACATCACCAGCCACGCGATGGATTTGAACGTGATGGGCAGTGCGGCTCGCTGCTGACGCATGGCCCTCTACTGGGGCGCACTCGCTGTCATCCAGGGATGCACTCTGTGCTCTAGCCACTGAGTTATGGGGAGTCGGCCACCCAGCCCGCAGCCTCTCCTGGAATCACGTCCACGTTATTTACAGCCCCGCCTTCGTCTTCCTGGCATTTGTCCTTTCCTTTTGACGTTTCCCCCTGGCCTCTTGTCAACCTACAGCAGCAAGCATAAAACAGGAGGCGTACACTCATTCTTTTGTGGGCGATGAGATAAATAAAACCGTCAATCTTGCAGCAAACACTACAGGTGTAATACCTCCCGGTGCAGCGCTGGTAGAAGAACGGTTTCAGCGTGGGTGTACCTGAGCCCAGGGCTACATCGCCGCTGCTCATTTGTGCCCCCTGCCTTGCCTGACACAGTCGTGGGAGAGCTCTGAAAAAAGAAATCGCCGGTTCTTGAAAATTTCCTGATATTTACAAAGTGCTTCTCACAAAGTTTTAATATCGGAGAGAGCATCCGTATTATTTTTACTTCCTAATGGTAGGAATGAAACCAGGTTTTACAAGTTAAGTAACAGACCCCATCGAGGCCCCCGATGCTGGCCAGAGACCTGCTAACAGTGATCCTTGGAAGCGTGGATCAGAGGGGCGGGAGCTCCATCCTGAGACAGATGAAGATGGACGTGGGTGAGAAACCATGCTAAAGTCCAGGGATCTCATTCTGAGGAAACTAGGAGGGAGATCCAGGCAGGAGATGGTAGGATAATCTTGTGCCCCAAGACCAGGATTCAGGGGTTCAAACAAAAGGGAGGAGGTTGGAGCATAGCAGACCGGAGTTATGGAAAATGAGGCTTCGGGAGTGTTGCGCGGACATCTGTAGCTGCATTTGGGGTCGGAGCGAGCAGGCTCAGACGGTGGATTATGGATTCGGAATGTTGAACCCCTGGACTGACAATACCCAAGATATGCAGAAGATGAAGGAATGTCTGCACAGGTAAGGATAGTAAATAGGACTATGGCCACACTGGGAATTCCCTGCTCATTTCTTCCCTTCATTCCGTGATGGGTGTGGCTGTTCGTTATCAGTTTAGCAGGATCTAAAGAGACAAGCCTCTGGGCATGCGTTTTTAAAGACGTACTTTTAATTTTAGTATGTGTCTCTGGGTGTGGGTGTGGGCATGCGCCCATGCAAGCAGAGTTTGGAAGATCCCAGTTGGAGTTACAAACACTGACGGAGCTGGGAACTTCCACAAGAGAAGTACTCACGCTTAATCTCCGAGCCACCTCTCCAGCCTTTAGGCCATATTTTTTTTTTATTGTATTTTTATGTTATTTATTTATTTCTGTGTGTATGGTATATGCATGTGTTGGTGTGGACGTGCGCATGTTTGCACGCAGGTGTGTGTGTGTGTGTGTGTGTGTGTATTTGATCTCTCTCCACTTTATTTTTTTGAAACAAAGTCTCTCACTGTACCTGGAGCTCATCAATTCAGTTAAACTGACAGGCCAACGAGCGCCATAGACCCACTTGTCCTACCCCGAACAACTCTGGATCAGATAGCTCAAGTCAGACCCTCACGTTCTCCTGTTAGGCACTCCGCTGGCTGAGCCGACACTGCAGCTCCTTAGTTCATATTCTTAATTCATAAGTACCTGGGTGATACTGGCTAACACCCTAATCATGTATGTCTGACTCACTCCGACTCAGGGATTTAAAAGCCCCCGCGTGCCTGTTTCCACGTGACTGCTCACATCACATGGGCGGGTGCAAAACAGCAGGGACTGCAAAATGAGAAACTGGGTTTGGGGATCGCTGTCCACGCGAACCGCTTACCTTAAGGGCCTGTTCTAGGAAACTGTCTAGAAGTAGCTTTTTCTCTTCTTCCATGTTTGGTTTTTCTGTTTTTAATTAATTAATTAATTAATCAATCTATTTATTTATTTATTTGATTTTTTCGAGACAGGGTTTCTCTGTTGTAACTCTGGCTGTCCTGGAACTCACTCTGTAGACCAGGCTGGCCTTGAACCCACAGAGATCCACCTGCCTCTGCTTTCTGAGTGCTGAGATTACAGGCACGCATCACCAGTATGCCTGACTTAGAAGTAGATTTTCAATAGGTGTGTG
Organism: Cricetomys ansorgei; assembly: GCA_026225945.1. Classification (NCBI taxonomy): domain Eukaryota; kingdom Metazoa; phylum Chordata; class Mammalia; order Rodentia; family Nesomyidae; genus Cricetomys; species Cricetomys ansorgei. The sequence continues at coordinate 4,635,908 of JAMJFZ010001232.1, read as the reverse complement.
CTTGGCTGTGAGAATTGGCTGGTGCTGGCTCAAGAAGTGGAGAAAGGTAAGGATCCCAGAAGATCCTTACAGCGTTGATAAGGGGAAGCAGTAACCCCTTCTACCCACAAGGAAACCCTTACTTGGCATTCTCCAGGCATGAGTCACTGTTTTTATCCACGGGTTTGTTCTGAGATAGGGTATCAGATAGCCCAAGTTGGCCTCAAACTCTTCACCCTCCTGCCTTGGGACCCTGTGTGTTAGGGTTTCAAACATGTTCTACAGTGCTTGGCCGATTCCAGTTTATGAAAAGAGAAAGTGCCAGCTAAGGGATATTTGCCCATCTTACAGGTAGGACGGTGCCAGTTCTAAGTCACAGATTGGTACCTAAAATAGAACCAAGTTTGACTTGATCCTAGATGAAATTGTGTACTTGTGTAATATATGTAATTATCATGGGAGCCACAAAATCAGTAAGGACCAAAGTAAAGACTTACAGTAGTATGAAATGTATTTTCTAGGAGCCCCTTGATTTAAAAAAAAAAAATTGGAAAATAATTTCCTCTTGACATTTTCTATGGAGACAGTTATTTCAGTTTGTTCTAGGGGAAGGTCATGGAGAGACTGGAGACCTAGGTATGAGAAGACGCATTGGGCTGGCAGGTACTTCTGGGAAACTGAACAACTGTCAGTAAGGAGCTGGGGACGGGACAGAGTGTCTTAAGGTGCAGGAAGGCCATGATAAGTCACATGTGGGCTGAGAAAGGTCAGCGTTGCTTCAGGCAGAGAGTAGAGCCAGTTGCTAATGTGAAGAACTCAGAGAGAGAGAGAGAGAGAGAGAGTTACTGAAGACTCATGAGAGAGCTACAGAGAAGGGTTGTGTGCCTGGAAGTGTAGGGCACTGTGTAGATCCTGTGTAGTTCTTGCACTTGTTTCTCTCTGCTCTGTCTCTCTTTCCTCTCTCTCTCGATGGGGGTGCATACATGTGTGCATGTGCTTGTGTGTGCATGTGGTGTATGTGTGTACATATTTATTTGTGTGTCTATATATGCACTTGTGCATGTATACATGTGGGCGCTAGCGGTCAATGTCGGGTTTCTTTCTCAGTCACTCCCCACCGTAGTTTTTATTTAGATGAGGTCTTTGTCTGGTGGTACTCCCCGATGAGGCTGGCTGCCCAGCACGCTCCAGAGAGCCACTGACCCCGCCCCATCTTCAGGATCATGCTATAGTGTGTGCTGCCACGCTCAGTGCCTTGGATCCAAACTTACATCCGCATGCTTTTGTGGCCAGCGTGTGACTGAGGCAGCCATCTCCCCAGTCCCCAGGTCTTGTATTTCTGTAAATCCACCATCTTCCTCGCCATTCCAGTACATCTATCCGTTAAAATACCTGTCATTTCTTGACATTTTCTTGAGCCAGACTAAGTTTATTTGCAATCCGATTAATCCAAATACTAACCCTTCCACGAAAATAACCAACGCTCCTTTTCTCAAGGGCGCAGCCGACAACCTTCCTCGACGTCTGTCAGAGAGCGTGAGGTTATCCTTACAGGCCGAGGAAATGCGGATGATTGGTACAGTCACTTTGTGTCGTTCTACTGATGTGTTGTCCAGCAATATCTTTTGGTAACTGGTATAGGTGAGGTCACCAGAACTCACAGCCTTCCGTTGGCTTTTATTCCACTGAGAAATCTGCACGTGAATCATGTACCACGCTGTACCTAGGGTCTTGGTGATTCCCCGTGATCCTTCAGACTTCTGCACAGGAACGGAGAGCTCCACTGATTAGCCACTGGTACTCACAGGAAGTCAGAAAACCAGAAGGAAGGGATGAGAGAGGAAGAGAGGGAGAACAACAGAGGTATGGTGTTATTTATCTTTAAGGCATCCAGTAAAGTTCCTTGTCAGTCAAATGTCTTGGTTGACAGGCTTGGCCGAGTCAGGGGTCCCCAGTAGCACTGTGTAATGTCAGCACTTTAAACCGTGTCTGTCGCTTGCCATTGTTCCTTCAGCTCTTGTAAGACAGCCCTCCAAAGTGGTAGGACCGAGAGGAGTCTGGAACTGTCCAGATTTCTCGAGAAGGTTTCAGGGCTCATTGTTAAGAGGAGGAGTTCAGACGCCAAATGGCAGGGGTATAAGACACTCTGGGTAACCAGATTTGTAAAAGAAAATGTCCTCTCCACCATGAATGTGCACACGGTGGTGTTCTCCCACCGGGTCCCTGAAATCAGCGTCTGGGATGTGTGCTCTCGTTGCCGGATGATGGATCCTGGGCATTCCAGGTAACAAGCTACCTGCTGACTGAGTGGAAGTATTTAAATGCCTGCTGTTTTCCATCATTCAAATTGTTTCCACCTATGCTTCTCCTGCTAGGAGACAGGGCTGCCATATGTACAGAGCCACCTGGCTGGAAAAAAAACACACACACAAGGAGCATGCTCGGTGCTGGAATCATGAGCAGCTGACATCCCAGGCACCAAGTATATGCTTGCTTTGGCAGTTCCGGGAGGAGGCATTGCTATTATGCCCCAGCTTATGGAATATCTACTGGGTTCCAGTCTCAGCTGGAAGTTAGGGGTCTACGGTGTTCTTAATTAACCCTTGGGATGTTAGTTTCGAGTCTGGCATTTGAACTTTCAGTGAAGAGCTCGGGTTCTGGAGAGTGGGGTTTAGAATCAGGCTCGGCTTCTGTTCCTCTTAAGCCTGAAGCAAATGATCTAAGTCTCTAAGTCTTGGTTTCTCTATTTATAAAATGAGGCTAAAATGGTATCTCTCTCACAAGGTTAACTGAGGATAAACGAGGCGACACCTGTGAAACCCTTAGCCTTGTGTTAGCATTCAATAAACACGTGGCTCGTGTCAGACGTGAGCTACTGGTCATTCCCCCCCCCCCCAAGTTTGCAATGTTCAAAGTGTTCGCTTGTAGAAAAGATGTAAGATTTATTTTATACTTTTCCCCTTAAATATTTTAGGAAACCAGGTTTTGTAAGATTCATGCCACATGCAAAACAGTTCAAAGAAGTGTAAATGCTGGTCTTTGTTGGTGGCCGTGCCTTTCATAGAACGCTGTAGCCCTGCAAGACGTGCAGGCAATGTGATCCTAATTCCCCGTGTCTCCAGCATCTCATTTGCAGTTGCTCTTGGTTTTCCATTGGTGCGTTTCACTTTAACAAATTTATTTCATCTCCTTATTCTGTTCCCATTAACTATAGCCCTAGTTCAAGGCATAGGCACATAAATAGAATCCAAGAATCCTTGGTCGAAAGGAACTTAAAAGGTCCATTCTTGTTGCAGTGGTGACTTGTCCTGTTAGGTTGCAGATGTTTAGTGCTCGATGTGCACCTGGATGGACTTAGTGACACACTTCTGTGTACGCCTGTGAGGGTCGTTCCAGAGAGGCTTAGCTGTGGAGGAAGCCCCTCCTGGGATATGGGTACCACCATCCCATGGCCTGGGGAATGTACTGAATAAAAGCGGGAAATAAGCAAACACCAGCATCTATCTCTCTCCTGAGTATGGCTGACAGTGGCCACAGTGTTAACAGTCACCCTGTCCTTCTGCCACAGCTGGGCTGTTCTTGCTGCAATACCTTCTGCAATGCCTTCGGTGGACCCTTGTGCCTAAGATGATTTCGTCAGGTTTTTATCAGAACAATGAGTTAAGTAACTAACGCCAGACAATCCACGTGGGAGAAACGTAAAGAAGGAACCAGGCGAAGAGCTGAAGGTGGGTATAGATTCAGGGGCATAAGAAGGTCTATAGAAGCTGTTAGGAGCAGAGAGGAAAGGGGGAAGGAGAGGTAACGTGTTTGAGAGAGAAGCGAGGTTTGTGCTTAGTAATCACCACGGAAAGTTTGCTAAGGACTTAGGGACAAATGTCATACTATCCTAATCCCAAGGTTCATGAAACATGTTGGGGACCCCAGAGAAGGCGTGTTTCTCTTCTGAGATACATTCAAGGCTGGGAATCCGTTAGCCTCAAACCATGCTTTGCAGATACCGGTGACTTTCAATTTCTGATCCTTCTGCCTCCATCTCCCAGATCCTGGGAGTAAAAGTGTACGCCATCACGCCCAGTCAGGCTGGGTCTATATTTTTGTCTTACTGTTTTTCTAATTAGAGGATCCGTCCACAGGTTGTGAGAGTCACAAGCATCAGTCGTCCCGTAACCACGAAGATACTGTTCATCTGTGAAAGATCATAGCGATGAGGTTGAAAAGCAAAAAGGGAAGCTGGACGTTCAAGTTTGTCCCTTCACGTACCAGGGCTGGACAGCCGAAAAGTGAGCTTACTCATTTTAAGTTCCTGGGGAAATGGGAAATGATGGTGAGTTTCCTGTTAGTCGGCCACAGCCAGAAGAAATACCGAATTAACAGACCACACGGGCAGCTGTAAACAAGCTAATTATTTTATTTATTAGAGCCATAAAACATGCATAAAACATTGGCCTCATTATGTACAGAGGATCACAGGGCGATAGCAAGATTGAGACTCTACTGGCGGAAGAACATTTACATGGCAGGAAATCTATGTGGAGGAAGACATTTCTGCTAGAAAATTAGGAATGTTACTGAGAAAGCTGCTGGCCTGAGCCCACCAAGCCGCTCTCCGCACAGCCATTACCGTACACGTGGCAGGTAGCCTTACAACTGTCTTAACGGCTCTACCCAGAAAACTTCCTAATTATAATTGTTGGGCTTAGTAGTTCATCAGAACGCCCGAGGAAGAGAATGAAGCCATAACCAAGAGATCCTGAAGGGGAGATTCCATAAGAGAAGCCATTTGACAGAATTACATGAGAGTACTGGAGGTGATAATTTTTCTCAAGTACTTATATTTTTAAATAAGGAGGAGGGTGTAAATGGGCAATGTGTTTTAGGAACAGCCATATAACTAATTTAATTCTAAATGCCTCTTTAAGAGGCAGGTGAGAATCCAGGGTTTAGAGCACCTCAAGGGGAATATCTTTCTGAATGAATACCATAAAGTGATGTTCTCTGATGAGTCTTATGTAGTGCAGGCACTTAGAGAATCCACAGCAAAAGACTGGTCCTTGAGGAGAGGGAAGGGGAAGCTCAGAGGCAAACGTGTTCACTTCTTAGGTCCCTAGGCTCCCACTTAAGGATGGTAGGTATCTGGCTTTAGAAGTTCCTGGCAATCAGCTGGACAGATACCGAAAGACAATGAGATCCAACCATAAGACCCTCATAAATGGAACTGTGCATTGATGACCAAGACTCTTCTGATTGTCCAGACCTGGTAGGAATTCCCATTTCCTGCTACCAGCGGAGAGGCCAAGCTTCTGTGTTAAGTGCCAAGGCACCGGCCCTGCGTATGACAGAAGACACTGTTGTCTGGACCACAGTCAGCCTGTGTATGACTTACTTCTCTCATCTAGTTTATGGACCTTCTGTCTTCCCCTCACCTACTTAGAATGAGAAAACTGACAAGCTGAAGTTGTACACACTTAGTGGAAGCCCCAACTCAGATTTGAACCTGGGATCTCTTGATCTTAAGTCTGATAGTGTCATCTGTTCCATCATGGTGCTGTCTCGGACCTGTGCAATGACTCCTTTAAGGACATTTGCATTTTATGATATCAGACATAAGGTCTTGAATCCTGGTAAAAGAATGTTTTAGTACCGTAAGGTGTGTGTGTGTGGGGGGGGGGGTGTAGGTGGTATGTGTGCTCATTCATGGGTGCGTGAGTGTGTGCATACAGGCATACCCATGCACGGTGTACCTGTGGAGGTCAGAGGGACAGCTTTAGATGTCAGTTCTCGGCTGTTTTCTGATGGCCCGGAACTTCATTATGTAGGCCAGGCTAACCTGCCCTGAACCTTCCAGAGATCTCCCTGTCTGTCCCCTGAGCAGTGAGATTACAGGTACCTTCCGCCGCCTGGCTTTTTATATGGACCTTGGGAATCCTAGCTCAGGTCCTCATGCTTGCAAAGGACCTTATAGAATGAGCCATCCTTTCGGCCACTACACACACACACACACACACACACACACACACACACACAGAGGTACACATACACATACAGATACACACACACACAGGTACACACACACATACACACTCACACACACACACACACACTCACACAGATATACACATACACACATTGGTTTTTCGAGACAGGGTTTCTCTGTTGTGACTCTGGCTGTCCTGGAACTCACTCTACAGACCAGGCTGGCCTCGAACTCACAGAGATCAGCCTGCCTCTGCCTCCCAAGTGCTGGGATTAAAGATGTGTGCCACTAGCGCCCAGCTTGCATATTGTTTTGATTCAAGCGGATGAGGAGTAATAAAGGAAAGGAAAGAACTAATTTCCAAGTCTTCATTTATGAAAAAACAAAACACAACTAGAAATCGGGGAACTAACACTGAGGGCACAGGCTGTGAAAGAGTAAGAGACACAGACTCAACATGTTGGCGTCACCAGCTGTGTCCAGGACCCTGCGACCACCAGACTACTTCATATAAAACCAGTCAGCTGCATCCACTCACGTAGAAACCCTCATGCTCAGCCTAGCTCACTGTGTGCTTAACAAGGAAAATTCCTCTAAAATGACTTTCTTTCCCCCTCAGTGTTGCTGGCATCAAGTCTAGTTATTTATATGTTTCCATTTGCTGCTTGATTTATTTTAGAGACTGACACTTTTACAAGCTGACATCTTCGCATGCAGACACTTTTTTCGCTTTGCTGAATGCGGCCGATGCTACTTACTTGACGCCATGCCGAGCAAAACCTAGTTAAAGGTTTCTCTTGGTGCCGCAATCCGTCACTCCTTTTGCAGGTCTTCACCCGGAAGAGTGCGAACTGCCTCCTAATTCTGGCATCTGTTTCTTGCCTCCCCGACTGTTTCCTGTTGCTTCCCGAGAGCGCTCTGTCAGGTAGACACTTGAGGATTTCACTGCCACCCACGGGTGGAGCAAATTCAGAAGTATTTAATAGGGTTTTTAAGGCTCCTATTGGGATAGTTATCGCGGATGGGTGACTAATAGCAAACCAGGCATTAAAATAGAAACTTGAACATTTAGTTCCAGTCCGTTATCCACCTGTGCATTCCGGTAGAAAGATGTGGAGGGTTTGCCTTTAGTGCACCACCAGATCCAAAGCGAAAAAGAAAGTCCTCCTCCCTTGAGGCGTACAACGATCTGTTTCTAGAACTGTGGAATCGGTCGCTGTGGATCCGGATTTCTGTCCTGGTCTAATCTTTCTCTGCTTCTGTGTGTTTCTTTGACAGAGCAGCTCCACACGGAGCACTGTAAACCGAGTCCACATCCTCCTGGCGCCTCTATTTCTCTTCCTAGTCCCCAGCATGTCTATACCTGGACCCTTTTCTCGCGTACATCACAGACTACCTGGTACGTAGATCCAGTACTTTTTCTATGTACTCAGTGACAGATGCTGCTTTGGGGTTTAGAGGACCATGGACTTCTTTAAGGGTACGGATCAGGTTAGGTTGCTCCATCAGAGACAGAGGCACTGAATATATGAACGAGATAATAAAATGACGCCCTTCTTGCTGGAAGTTGGAGCTGTTCCAGGAAAGCAGAGGAGGTATGTTCCATGAGGCAGTCCCCACACCTGGCTGTTTCCCATCAGTCTTTAGGGCTTTGACGTCATCGCCACGGAAAAGCCACAGTCACGTGACCAGGCTCTCATCCCACCAGGCTGCGCAGAGGATGCGAGCGTGAGCAGCCTCCCGCAATAGCACAGCCTGGAAACGGTACCCATCACTTTCCCTTAAATGTTATTGGCCAGAATTACCTCCAAGGTCACACTGACTTTAATAGAATGCGGGGAAACGCAGCCCCTCACCGAACATTAGATATCCGTCCCATACGCTAGAGGAGATTGATATTAATATAAACGCAGGAAATGGGGGTATTGGGGGAAATTCGCTGCCCCACATCAATGTCTGTGTGGAATCTTTCATAAGAGAGGGAACACATAGACCGTCGCAACTTAGAGGTGCTAAGAAATAGAGAGAGCTGCCTCTGTATGCAGAGCATCATTGAGAGTGTGAGAGCTGGACACTGATTTCGTCCCTGAAGTTTTCTAGGGATACGTGGACTCTGAAGAGATCTACTCCGGATGATATCAGTGCGTGCTCTTTAAGGACCCGGCTGCCGCTTTTTAAGGCACCCCTGGAATTCCTCACTTCTCCCTCCGCAGCACTTGAGTTCCACCTGTGGACGACTAGCTGGCCATCTCTGGTCAGCCGGCTGGAAGCCACTCTATCTTAATGATAATTGCTTATGACCCTATTATGAGTCCCACTTGGAATTCAAGTCTTTCTAGTCCAATTTGTCCAAAGTCCTTCCAGCAAAGGTATCCTGAGTGCTTACTATGATTGGCACCAGATGTGGATCCTGTGAAGGCAGGAAAGGAAAAGGAAAGAAAAGAAGGTACAGACTACCTTTCTTAGTGTCTCACAAGGTAGGAGGTGAGACTGACAATACATAAAAAGGTTCGAATAACGGGGAGGATGTGTTAAGTTCTGCGCTAGAAATACAAATGAAACACACCAGATTTCCAAACCAGAAGGCAACTCTGAATATGAGGGTTTGCAGAATCTTCATAGGGTTGTTGGGTTTCCCTGGGAGAATGGGTGGTATCTCATCTATTACTTCATTTGGCTTGTATGGAGCAAGTCTCTTCCTGGGCAGCTTGCAGGTTTGAGATAGGTACCAGATGCTCCTGGGGCTAGGTGGGCAAAATTGGGGTATGGGGGGAGACTTTCGTAAGACAAGACAGACAGCTCTCATTTTTGGAGTCAAATTGTTGAGGTCTTTGCATACCAAATTAAGAAGCTAAGAAAATTCCAAGAGAGATCTTAGACTGTTGTGTATGAGAGCAAAAGTGTGTGGTGTGGTATCCAGGGGGTGTGTGTGTGTGTGTGTGTGTGTGTGAAGAGAGAGAGAGAGAGAGAGAGAGAATTATGTAAAGGATTTTCAAGGGCCTTGGACAATCAAGTGCCAGATAAATTTCAAGGTAACATTTTCACATCTTTCAGCATGCTGTCTGGAATGTTATTCTCTCCAGGGAATGTGGCTGTTTCATTTGCTACCCATACCCTATGTTTGACAGAACAATGAATATTAACTCAGAGTTTCCAAAACATTTTCAATAAGGAGCGCAAGGCTGACCTCTCCCCCCACAACTGATCACAGGTCTTAAAAGGCTCACCATCAATTTAAAAATGTGTCTTTAAAGCTGCAAATATGGCCCTAGGACTTTACTCTTTAGACTCAAGTTCAAGGTGATGGTCACAAGTATGTCCTGGAGGCAGTTCTGAGACCTTAAAAGCTTCATTTAGTTTTCAAATGTTTACCAGTGCTCCAGGCCTTGGAAGGCTACCAGACACTTTCAGAATTCAGAAATACAAGAAAAACAAGAATGCCAGGATTGAATTATCATGGTTTCTTTAATAAGATTCTGCTTCTATTTTAGGGAGAAATCACAACACACACACATGCACACACACACATACACACATGTACACACACACACACACACACACACACAGAGTTGTTATTCTAGTCACTATACCCCATAGGCATTTTGTTATCATTATGGAGCTTAGGGTTGAAGACTGGGATGGTTCACAGTTACACTAAAACACACGTTCTGTTTCTACTCATCGCGTCTTGTCAAAAAAGACAGCTATTTTATGAATGGTTAAAGTGCCAGGAACTGGAGATTTACAGTTCTCTTGCTCAAATGCTCACGTGGCTCTTGTCTGATGAAAGGCGCCCGTCGCCAGATCTCATTTACAGTGCAATTCTTGAGTTGCCAAGGTAACGCTAGGTTAATCATCTGTACCACACTCTGCCTAATTGAGGGAGAGCACTTCAGCGCCCACTTTAGTCCCTGGAAGACGAAAACCTTTCCCTGCATCTCCTCTGCCAGCCTGACTTTTGGAGGTTGTTTTGAACGCACTTGACTTCCAAGGCAGTTCCCGCACGAGTGCTGACGCACGGTTGTCTGCCGAGGCGCCACAGTGCTTGAGTGACTGCGTTCTTTACAAAGGTCATCCCTTATTTGTCATATATAAACAGAATTGCTAGGATGGAGCATTCTCTGGAATTCCACTGAGATGGTTGAACTTATAATTTTGTCTCCCAGTGTCAGCATAATGCGTTTCTAAATTTGCCATCCTTGGCTTTTTGAACGGCTCTACATGAGGAGTTTTATTTAGGCGAAAAGCTGTGGAGACTTGGCTGAACTTCCTAAAATTTTACGTGCCAAACTTTAAACAAAATTTCCCAGTGCTACTTCAGGTTTCTCTTTGTTTTTGTTTCATCAGAAGAGCAAAGCTGACCCCACAGGCTACCTACCAACTGCTCCCAAGGGGCCAGGTACCAGCCAGCCTTAGCCAGGGTTAATAGCGGATAAAGGGTAAGTGATTTGGCGCTGCTGGAAAACAGATAGAAGAGTCCCGGGTGGTGGTGCATGCCTTAATCCCAGTACTCTTGTAACCAGTTTTGGGGTAAAAACATCCCTCTAGGGACTGCGTCATGCTATGCTTGGCCACCGTCTCAATGTGCCAGTAAAACAAGGAATGGCAGAAAGCAGAGAGAGGAGATATTGGAGGAGACTGACACCGTAGGGTATGGGCTCATCTTCGTGCGTTCCGTCTCAGAGGACACGGAGCAGTGGTTTCTAGAGCAGTGGTTCTCAACCTTCCTAATGCTGCGACCCTTTAATACAGTTTCTCGTGTTGTGGGGACCCCCAGCCATAAAGTTATTTTTTGCTACTGTTTTGAATTGTAATGTAGACATCTGATATGCAGATCCTCTCCGATGACCCCAAGGGGGTTGCGACCCACAGGTTGAGAACCGCTGTTCCCGAGCGCCACTTACACGGATAACAAGTCTGCAGCAGAAGTAAGCAGGTGCCCCAAAGTAAAAGAGACAGACGGGAATGAAGGCAAAGATGCCAATCTTTCACCCAGTAATCTTTTTACCAAAGAGAGGCCAATGCAAAACCAAACCAAAGAAAGCAAATACACAGGTTATTTAGCATTCAGCCCAGGCGGCCATTCTTAGAGAGTCAATCTACAAGAGCATGTGAAGTCAAGCATTTTAAAGTCTATCCTAGTGACACACATCTGTAAGCCCAGTACTTGGGATCAAAGGCAGGGAGAATCAAGAGTTCAAAGTCAGCCTCAGCTACTTAGCAAGTTTACGACCTCCTGAGACCCTGTTACAAACAAACAAACAACACACAGTGACAGCACCCCCTGCTCGAGGTGCTGATATTTGATTAGGTGTTTTGACCTAGACTAAAGAGAAAGACTAAGTACAAATTAAACAGAAAAATCAATAACTTAGCTTTGAACCTCTGAGTTTCAAGACTGTACAAAAGTCATACCTTAGGAGTAGTTTATGTTCCTCTCCTGCTCTTTATTTTAGACTTTGGAAAGTAATAGTTATCTCGATGTTTCTTGTTGTTGCGGCATTCAGTGTGACTGGATTGTCAGCACGCACAAATACCAAATATTGAAAATGTTTCTCCCCAATTCAATTCTCCCTTGAATTAAAGATCAAATCCTCCCTATTGTAAATCTGAGAGCGAAAGTCTGCACATTCTAGAAGGATCCATTCATTATGCAAGGCTTTGGTTCTTCGAGGTTCTCTGGAGGCATCCTGGGTATGTGCGTTCCCTATCCAACTCTGATATCTGGCTTGACCTGCTTATCTAATTACTTGGAGGCTAAGTTCTTCCTTTTGTATAATGAGAAAGAGTTCTTACCTTGCAGGCTTGTTGTGGGGGGTGGTGAATGAGATCAAGGGTTTGCACGGGTTCTGTTACTCTGGAAGAGAGAAATATATTATGGTTAGTAGGGTGATGGTGAATATGAGCAACATGAAAACAAATTTTTTCATTGATCTTCTGTCCCCTTAGGGAATAGCCATCTTTGTGGCCTATGATTTCTCAAACACACAATTTTAGGTTGTATACTTTTTCTTGACGGGCCTCTCATCCTGGTTCCATGTTATTTACTTGAACATTCTACCAGCTCAAACACACTACGAATTCTACTTCCCAGATTGCCAACCCTAAAAAAAGAAAAGTTCCCTTGAACATTATGATAGGTGATGTGCCACTTTTTGAAAGAATGAAAAAATGCTAACTAATATGAAGTTCTATTATTACAGCAATGAGGTTGGAAGCTTTCCACAGAAAAGAACTGATGAATTAGAGAAGTGAAAATATTTCTAACTTATACACAATGAGTATTCCTTCAGTAAACATTAGCAACTGCTATTTTAGAAGCCAATAGCCTAATTGTTCCTATAGGAGACAATCTCCTAATGTGTAAGTGCCTGGCAATAATACACAGATGTATCAATACCTTTGTCACTTGGCACTGGCTGCAGAAATCAGCAATATATCTGTTTTGAATGGCTACCTGTAGCAATGTCAGCAAATGGTTGTTGAGAAATTCACAAATCTGAGCACGGTATGTGGACTGTATATTATCAATGTTGGCACTTTCTGGACACCCGTAATGCACATAGCGGGTGAGTTTGCGCTGAAGGTAAATTACCCCAGTACACACACATTCTCCTGGCTATGTCCAAGAGGCTTTTTGTTTGTTTTTCTTTTTTCTTGACTTCTTCTATATCCTCAACTGAAAAGCACCCTAGCAGCATATCCTGAAGCCTCACAAGCTGCTTATGCTTAGATCTCTACCTCACCGTCTTCTATAGAAAGTTCTTTCATATTGATAAGTAGATCAGCCATTTTCATATGTGCTGGAAAACTTACGTTGAGTGATTTTAAATCTCAGTTCATCTTTTGCTATGTGTGTGGGTGAGTTTTTGTGTATGCAGGTGCACGTTTGTGGACAGAGTCAACCTTAGGAGCCCTCTACCTTGCTTTCGTTGCTGTTTTTGGTAGGGGAGCAGGGTTTCTCACTGGCCCGGAGCTCATCGTAGGCTCCGCTCTGGGATTACAAGCACATTCAACTATATTGTGTGTTTGATTTAAACATGGGTTTTCTACCATGTTCTACCTTTTTTTTTTTTTTCCTTTTGATTCTGAGGATGGAATACAAGTCCTCACGTGTGCGAGTTCTTTAGCAGCTGAGATATCTCCTCCGCCCTATATTTGAATCCTTTTGAATAGCTTACATGTAGTAAAGTCAGACACTGTTTTGCTGTGTGAGTTCACCCACTGTCTTAAGCTTGGTACGCTTTTTATTTGCAACTCCACTATTTTCTACTGTCTTGTTGGGTTTATTTTCGGGAACAGCCGGACTTGGGATTTCTTTGCCTGGCATCTGCGTTCTGGCATAAGATGGCTGGAGGGGGCTAGTCCTCCCAGTGGGCAGCTGTGCCGTTTATTGAGTCGGTTTCCTTCCCCCCTCTGTTCTCTTTTCCACACATGTCACAGTTTTTATGCGCCATATTTTGGGGCCATCTATTCTCCTCCTTTTGACAGCTCAGCCCATTCTTGTACCTTATGCCAGCTTTAAGTTGTACTAGTGATTGATATGAAATTAATACTCAGGAGAGCCGGTATTCCAAAAAGGAAATGAGAATTCTTTTGTATTAGTGGTTAGGAGATAAGCTTCTTGTAACTTTGTAGATGGTCTCACGTATTCATCCGAATTTAATCACACCCGTAGCCTTAAGAATCATTATAAAAACGTATTCGTGCAATTTTAGACTGCGATGCTTGCATATTTAAAGAGCCGGTTTCTTTTTTTTTCTGTTCATTTCCTGAAAAACTTCTCCAAAGGACAGTCGATAATACTGTCACTGTGCAATGAAACCTGGTTTTAGAGATTGACTTTGTACTAAAGGCAAATAAAGCAGGCACAGAATAACTCAAGAAGCGTAAAGGGAGGACAGGCTGCTCCTTTCCGACGCTGTGCCTCTCTCCTGCCTTCTCCTCCTTGCTTCTGATTTCCCTGAAGATACATTTTCATTTAATCAAGAATGAGGTGGCTTGTTTGGGATGATCCTTTCCGGGCTTCCAGGGGTTAAATTATATATCCTCCCAGTTGTCACTTCTAATACTAGAAACATTCAACCCCTAATTGTCCTAAGTTCTGCATCCACACGAACGTGTCTGTCACCTTGTATGTTTATTACATCACAAGAAGACAGAAGACTCACACTATCTACTTTATCCCAAAGAACACAGTGCACTCGGACCGATTCCTCTATTTACCAGAACTTAGTTGTTTCCAAATAAGATGTCCGTGGTCAAATGTCACCTCTGCACATTTCCACGCTCTGAGAATCTGCTTTTAATCTCTGTTCAGCTGCAATGTAGTCAGCCACGCTGACACCTCGGCATCTCAACACTGGGATCTCGTCGTGGGACACAATTCCTTTCGCTCAACTTAATATCCCATCCTGGTCCCTGACGGACAATAATTGAGTTTAGGCTAGTTTTAAATAGCGATAAGGACGGGGCACCCAGATGGGTGTTTCATTGATTAACACTAACCCTGGCCTAAGGCCCCAGTGTCAGGCATTAGATTAGGACATTATGAAGAGAATGGCAGAGTTTTGGTACTTTATTCCTCTCAATAACATTCTTTCACATATTAAGTTTATCCCCCCCCTAGGTAGCTACTTTATCATGCAGAAGGCCTTAATCCACTGGTGGGCTGGCCTCTGCTCTCACTTTGATGCTGCCTCTGTTTACAAGAGTAATGCAGCCTGTGTAAAACGAAGTACTCAGGACAAGGACAACTGAATACAGGCTTTTAGATGGACAGTGATCCGCCTGAAAAACAAAAGCGGACCACGCACGCACGCACGCACGCAGGCACACACACACACACCCAGACGCAAATCCACAGACACACATGCGCGCACAGACACCAGCCAAATGAGGCTGCTTTGAAATGAAGTTATGAGGGCTGGCGTCCCGAAGAAGCAGACGTTAGGATTTCATCAAGAAGTCCCCCACGTTACTGATCTCCTTGTTTGGCACTTTATCTTTTCTTCACCTTTGACCTCCCTTTCAGGCTCTCTTCAAGGCCTAGCCAACTTAAACCCTTGTGGTGTTCTTTCAGAAGTGGAATTGCTGCCATCCCTTCGGGTGAGTTCAAACAGCTGCTGGAATCAGTGACAAGGTTGGATACAGATTTGGTATCCTGGCTGGGAAAGAGATTACGGGTCAGTCCCCAGTGCTGGGAGACAATAGATTCAAGCGGTTCAGGAGTTTTGGGGATATCCGAAAAAGATTTCATGAAATTTGTAAAGATCTAACAGTGTATTGCAGATTTCACGTGGTCTAAACAGCTTAGCCTAAGTAGAGCTCTCCGTAGCGAGTAATGGCGTTGGCTCAGCTCCGTAACTTCTCCACTACCAGCCTCTCCCAGAGAGGTTTCATGCCCCCATGTTGCGTGTTGCCCCATGAAGCAGGTGTATTTAGATGCGTCTTTAAAGAGCATCCTAGCTTTAGACAGCCTCCTGTCCTTCACTGGGAAGATTCATGCGTTCCCTCCAGCACGTGCAGGTGACCAGAAAATGCCTTCGCAACCTTCCAGAGCTTGGCAAGTCGTATGAATTTATATTTATATATTTTTATATATTTTTTATTTTCTGTTCATTTTTATATTTTTTATATAAAGATATTACACTATACTATAAAATACTAAAAAACACATGTGATGTACATGATAATAGTATTTTGGCAGGTTGTAAGGTTAGATACTGTAGACTGGTACGTTAGATGCACGCTGATGCCATTTTCCCATAAGAGGAAAACTGTCCCTCCTACCTTTCACTCAACAGTAAATCTTCTTTGGTATTTATCTAGACTGAAAGACATTTTAAGAAATTTCACAGGGAAAGTGTGTAGTGATTCCTGTATGTTGTTCACCGTAAGAATGCCAAAACAGGACAGATTCATTTCTAAAGGACAGAGCATTTGCCATACCCACGTGTCCCCTGCCCCAGAGACTGTCAGAATGGGCAAGGAGCAGAACCAGTAGCCTTGATTTAGACTCTAAGTCTTAGAGCCATTGCTTCAGCAAGAGGCCTGCATGTATTAAACAGGGTCCAGAGCCACGTAACTGCTGATCCAGGTGGGCTTGTCAACGGGGCTTCCTTAGTGAGAGTGGCCTTTCTTAGCTCTTCTGAGAAGGTGGCATATGTTGGAGACATATAATAAAGATCCATGCTTCTTCTTCCATAGCTAACCAGGGCTCCGCTAACTTATTTATTCGAATCAATTCACAAAAAGTTATTGAAAGCGCAGCATTGCCAAACAGGGATCAATGCTAATCACAGACACATCACCAAATCCTGGGCTTCCTACCAAGAGACTCCTCCATCCAGGCAGGACATTGGTCACATTGAACAGCTACAAAAGTGTAACAGGCTTCATGGCTCCCGAACTTTCATTACTGAAGGTCTTGCTTTTGTTATTTTGTTATCTGTGGGCCCTATACTTGGAAAGATTTTATCTAAGGATTTTGCTTCCATTTTGGATAACAATTAAAGACAAATGATTCAGGAAAGGGTACACTTGGTAGAATTCCCGGACAATTCTGTGGCATCGGTCTTGGTACCTGTGATCTTGGTCCATCAGTACCTGAGTGTATCTGATTGTTTCCTCCCAGGATTGTTGAGTCAATGTGAAGTGGATGAAAAGCCAGGGCTGGAGCAGAAATGAATCATGTAAGTATAGTCAAAGCTCCAGAGAGCAAGTGGCGAGTCATGATGGCTCTTCATCGGTAGGATCTGCCTGAAGCAGAGGGCTTTTACCCATAATCAACATTTTCTCTTAAACACTGGGTGACACTTCACGACAAATTCTCACACCAACAGTTAGGACAGCTTCTCTCTGGCACTTTCCCATGCCTTTTGACATTGTAAAGACTGCATCTGGGATATTCATACGGGTTCTACCTGCCCCAACAGAAGCCAGAGACATCGATTAGAGAATAAAATTCAGCCCTAAGTCTTATGTCACCAAAGGTTCCTTGTAGTTCCTGGGCAGCTAGGAACTGGCTGGACATGCTACATCTATGGTCCAACTCTTAAATACCATGGGATGGATACTGAAGTCCAATTTATTTATTTATTTATTTATTTATTTATTTATTTATTTATTTATTTATTTATTTATTTATTTATTTATTTATTTATTTATTTATTTATTTATAATCGTTTGGTGTATTCAAATTACCACCTTATGCTAGTGTTTTTATGTTTGTTATGTCTTGAGTAGAAGCTAGTTAAAATGAGATAAAAACATATATAGGAGAAATGACAGTTGGTTTGAATTTAGTTTAAAGTTGTTTTTTTTTTTTCCCCCTTGGTTTTTGGTTTTTGTTGTTGTTTGTTTGAGATGGTTATAATTTGTTTATCTCACTCTGGTGGGTTAGGTCTCTTGCATTGCATTCTCTGACAGTCAAAGTTTAGCTCAAGTTTTACTCCCTCATTCACAGATGGCACGCAGATGTAAGCAGAGCTGGGGACTCCCGGGCCACAGGCAAAGGGTGAGGGCCGCTCCCCTGTGGACACCCTCAAAAGGCCCTGAGCTTGAGCAGTACAAATGAAAAGAGCTAGTGCTGGTGTTAATTACACAGAAACCACACAGAAAGTGCTAGCTGTTAGGGAGTTGAGAGGTTGGCCATCTCTTCTTCCCCAGATAAAAGGCTCGATATGAGAACACTTTGCCGGGGACAATGCCGTGGTGATTAGCATAATCTCTGAGTAACCCCAGAAAGCCATCCAGGAGCTGCTGGCGACTTTTCTCATTCCTTCGCCTCTAATGTCTGGATTTAAGGAATGGTATTGTGAAGAGTAGGCTTTGTCCTTGGAGCCTGACAGTTGTGTTTTTCCCGCCTTTATGCAATCATCCTTCTTGCTAGTCTCCTGCTTTCTGGGTCGGTAAACAATGGAAGGAAAAATGAATTGTCAGGTCATTGACAAACCTCTCTGGGCTGCGTTATTCATAATCCAGACTCTGGAGCTTTTGGTTTTCTTATTTTCTTAAAAGACATCCGCTCTTCTATACTCACGGTTTGAATATGGGAATGTCCCTTTCATATTATCCTGAGGAAAATGGAGAGCAAGGGATACTGAACTCTGAGGGTTTTGGGTAGCTTTAAATACACGAATAATAGTGTTCAAATTGTGCCATTTTGCCCACACTTTAATCAGACATTGAAGGACTGTTCTCATATTTTAGATCAAAATGTGGGCTATTGCTAATGTGGTCATTCAGACGTCTGCACCTAAAGCCTTTGGGGTTGAGGTTTTTTTCCATGAAAAGAATTTAGCCACTTGCACAATGCAGCTTAACTCCGTCCTCTTGGGGGCTGGTCCCGTGGCTAATCACGGGTTTGTTGGCCACTTTGATCCTGGATGCCCTGTTTTAAGTCTTGCTAGGACTAGTTAAGCTGGTGCTGTTACCCCGGGGATAACTTCAGGGTTCTGAAAGTCATGAGGCACGGTCCCCAAGATCAAAATATAAAAAAAAGGTCTGGGGTCAGGGAACTCAACAGGCCCCAGGAAGCTCATCACTTTTACAGCTGGAGACGGTCTCTTATGTATTTAGAATTTGTCATTAGGATTCTAACAAAGAAGTGCAGTATGGGATTGCTGCAGGGCAGGCTCTTTGAATCTTACTCCTGATTTAAAGAACAAAAAAACAAAAACAAAAAAAAAAAAAATCCCAAAACCCAACTTCTGTCTGAAGACAAGGCAAGTACAAGGAGTACATTAAAAAGTAGCTATGTGTATCGGTGCCCAGAGAGGGCCTAGAGTTTGAATAAAACCTCCAGAATTTCCTTTTCACACATGATTAATATTTGGAGTCACTGGTCATTTCTAAAGGCCAGGGAAAACTGCTAGTGTGGACTGAGATCTTGAAAACCAGCATCAAACAGTCTGCTGTTTGCACCTAGATATCCTGCAGTTACCAGGTCCTCCCGTGGGCACCAGGACCTCTTGCAGATACCAGGGCATCCCCCACGTTCCAGGGAATCTGGTTGATGCCTGGGCATCACTTTGGCAGTGAGCCTTCTCACTGTCACCCAGGCATCCCACAGGGATCTGGGCATCCCACAGGCAACAAGACATCCCACAGGTATCAGAACCTCCCACAGATTCCCAGACCTCTCCTAGTTGCCTGGGCCTCCTTCATGCATCTGGCCCTCCAGTAGAGACCCAGCTATCCCACAGGGATCTGGTTCTCCTGCAGGACTTTGTCATCTCACAAGCACCCATATGTTATGTAAACAGCGGGACTTCATGCAGGCACCAAACAGCCTGCCAGAACAAGTGCCCCATGGAGCCAGGCTCAATCACCTGGCAAACTCTGATGGTGTCAGTATGCAGACAGATCTCTAATTGTTCTGGTCCACATGAGCTTTTTGAGGTTTCTGAGATATTTTTCAAAGGGAGGAGACCCAACCCTCATAATGAAGTATTCTTCAGCTGTGACGTCATACTGTTGCTCAGGATGTAGGTGATCCCAAGGTCTGGCAGAGCCAACAGGGTCACTACTTTCTTAAGTTCTGATTGTTACACACACAGTCCCTCATCACCATCCATCCTGCTGTCTTTGTCTTTGTGCTTGAAACCCTTGGTATCCCCACAGTCCAGGGTCTCCCCACCCCATCAGGGGGTTACTATGCATAGCAGCTACTGCCTCAGGAGTGGTAGAATTGGCCTGGCAGGAGGTGAAGTGGCCAGGAGGGTCTGTTGGTCACCAGAGGACAGGTCTCCTGTGTGGACACTCAGTCCAGGAGATGAGACACTCTTCAGCTGGGCTATCCTGTGGTTGCTCTGGGGCAGGGTGTTCCTATGACTTGGCAGTTAGTGTGGGGGCAGGACCTGTTCAGCTCCACCCACCCTGCCCTCATCACCTGGCCTTTGTGCCTGAGCCCCTGGTGGCTCCTCAGTTCATGCTCTCCTGTCACCCATCAGAGAGAGCAAAAGGAGTCTGAACACCCTTTGAACTTTGAAAACATCTCATTATATCTTCTTATGCTACCTAACTTTATCTACTATGTATCGTTGTGACAAACATTATCACCACGCTATCAATGCTGGTTACTTTTATTAGTTTTACTATGAAGTAGAAATTCATATATTTGCTTGTAGGTTAGGAGCTGACTAAATAGTTTGCAAGCAAGAACGATGGATATCTTACATTTGTCTACCTCACATCGCATTGGCTTACTTCTGCCTCTCTCTGTTGTGAACGTTCATTTTTAGTTATGTATAAAATAATTGTACGCTATTGGGTGAGGGGCTGCCTAGGTCTTGGTGTTTTGTATTGTTTGCAGGTGTCAGATTTCTGTGGGGGATGTTTGATTACTCGTGATCTGCATGTGCTATCAGTAGAACACCTGAGGAGTTCTGGATCAAAGCAAAGACACTCAGGGTTCCACTGTCCAATATGGCGTGGGCCAGGATGGTGGTTCCCTCTGCTGAGGTCTGGAAGGGTTTGCACAATGAATATACCTCCTTGTCGTCCTTGGTGAGCTGCCACAGCATCCTAACGGCTACATCTCTCCATTCACACAGTGGTTCTGAATTAACAAGCATATGCACTTTGAATGCACACATCTGGTAAATTTTATTCTTCCCAGCCTGGCCAAATGCCTCACCCATATCAGTGTAAACATCTTTTGGAATCTATGTCTTCCTTGGTGAAACATTAGTCTTGGGTTAGGAAAGGGCTTATATTCCTCTTGCTCCCATCTAGGTTCCCATAAAGAGCTCAGAGAGTGTGTGTGTATATGTGTGTGTGTGTGTGTGCTTAGCTCATATTGATGTTTATTCCATGTTCCTGTTCTCAAATTCTTCTAGGTGTAGGGACTCTGACCTCAGCTCCAAGAATCCAATGTCCTGGTGCCATCTGCAAAGCTCTCTGCTTTTGCTGACTGGGAGTTTCTGCAGCAGGCTAGTGTCTCACTGGAAGGTTTTAGTCTATGCCGGGTGCTGACTTTGCTTATGATCCCTTCAGTCCTGTATGCTGTCTGCAGCTGGAAACTTCGTAAACTTTTTTTTTTTTTTTTTTGATGAAGTTGGTCTCCTCTCCACTTTTATGAGGGTCCTGAGGTTCAAACTCAGGTTGTTTGACAGGCTTGTTCTGCAAATGCCAGTTTCTTCTGAACCATCTTGCTGGTCCAATAAATAATTTTTCAGATAATAAAATGAATAAGTCCTTCCTGAGCTGAAATGAAAGTATTACACTAATGGCAGATGTTTCTGTAACCTGAAGAGTTTGATGTTATTAGTCTGGAGCCTTTCTTGCTTGAAACAGTCTGTCAGCAGTCTGAAAACTTGATGATACTGTAATTTCTCCTGAAATGCCTCTTGTACGAGGATAAATGAGAAGATGCTGGGTTCCCTGATGCATGGATGGCAGGCCAGTGCCATAGAATATTCTAGATTATTTTGGAGTGCTCTGTTGTGATGGTTTGCTATTCTTTTACTTCCTTCTTCAGGACACTCAACATGACCAAGCTAAGACACAATAGTGGGGGCTGGGGGGAGCCTTACGGTGTAGCCCGCCTCAGGCTCTGCTTGTTCTTCACGATGTGGTACAGATGTGGTGTTGGCCTGTGACGGAATTGTCCCTCCATCATGATCTACTACTTCAGACCTGGTTTGTGTTAGATGTGGTCAATTTGACGTTTGGACTGGAATGAAGGTGGATGAGTCAGACCAGTTAAACTGGAATGCTACTCTTAGTTACTATATGGCTTCTGGTTTGGTGAAAGAACTTGTGGGGGGAAAGCCTGTTATAACACCTATTAGAGTATTTCCAGAGTGACCCAGCAGGAAAGGAAACCTCCAGAAGAGAGACTGTGGGAGAAAGCAGCAGGCAGTAGCTAAATGCACGAATTACAAGACAGTCATCAGAGTTTAGTGGTCCATGGGCTTGTTCCAGCAGCCTGATGTGGAGGTGGTCCAGGCAGCATCTTCTCTAAAGATATAAAGTGCAAACTGTAAAATTTGCCTGAGGTTGTTCCCAACTGTCATTGCTCTTAAAGACAGTAAAACTGAGAGCAAGCACGTTCTCTTCCCCAGATTACTTATGGTGGGATGGTGGGGTCACCCAAGTGTGTGCTTACCTGTGCGCACACTATAGGTATGTGCTACCCAGGACTGGAATGTCTCTCTACTCTGAAATTCAGGTCATGTGATACTAAGGAAAGCAACAGGCGCTGGGGAGAAGCTGGTGTGGATCACAGCGGCCACAGGAAACGTTCCCTTTATTTCTGTTGCTACATGGGATTCGTTCCCGTCTTCCTGAACATCTTCTTACCCTTGAACAAAGTAGCCTTAGTTAGTTCTAGCTGCCTTTGTTCCCTGACAGTAGTTAAAGCTTCAATTAGGCTGCTACCCACTGAAAGCTGACATACCCATTTCTTTTACGTATTTCTACAGACGCAGAAGCGAGTCTGTATTTGGGTTGTGTTTTGGCAGGGTTTGAAGTCATGTTCAAAGATCTAAAAAAAAAAAAAAAGAAAAACCCGAATGACTGAGGACGCAGACTAGAATCCTAACCTTCAGTTTATGTGTGAAATCAAAAACATGCAAAGTTTGTGGGCGCTCAGCTCCATCTGATCATCCTCACATGAAAGTCTAAAGAGAAGGCCCAGAAATGAGAGTCTTGTCAGTTTGAATGTTAGTTAAATAAGTACATAAGATAAACAGTTCACAGAAGGTTATGCAGCGGAATTCTCAATCAGCATGCATACAAGACTACCAAACCGTGGTTGCCTGGCAGCCAGATCCTGTTGGATTTCTTGCTCATTTTGCTTATGGGAGAAAGGTGGTTTTTCTTTCGGCATGTGCACGTGCGCGTGTGTTCCCAAACCTGTGGGTGCATGTGTGTGCACATGTGTGTGGGGGCCGAAAGTTGATGTTGGTGTCTTCCTTAATCACCCTCTACCTTCTGTACTGAGGCATGGACTCCCACTTGGACCCGGAGATTTCCCGTTTGGCTAGTTTAGCTCTCCACCTTGCTCTGAGCATCATCTCCTGGCTCTGCCTCCCAAATTCTGGGATACGAGCAGGTCTGCTTGCCCCCGGCCCTGGGCACTTATGTGGTTGCAGGGATTTGAATTCCAGTCTTCTTGCTTGCTTGGCAAATGTTTTATCTGCCGAGTCGTCTCCCTGGCTCCGAAGTTACTTTTAATGTGGCGGTTTTATTATGCCCGCATCCTCTTGCCTCTGAAATATTAGATCTACCATCTCGAGCCACCCTTTGTTTCCAACGTAACATTGATGAAGGAGGAGTTAGCGGTCGCCATGTCAGCTCTGCTGGATTGCTTGACGGCAGCTCTGTAACGACTTTTCCTCCTCGAAAGCTGGACTCCGATGGACTTCTTATTATTTTTTTTATTTTTTTACCATATTTGAGAGAATAGATTTTTAAAGCCTAAAATGGGGGTTCTTAGTTAACACGGAGTAAGAAGGGAAGCTAGACATCAGGGTGCTATGAAAGGTACTCAGAATTACCCCAGATAGTTCTTGCTCCTCTCCTGTGCTCTCCATAATGAAAACAGAAGTTACAGCTCTAAGAGCGGCCTACAATTCACTGATTTTTAGACAGTAGCCGTCGGCTAACATTTGTGGAGTTGGGCGGTATGCGTAGCCAGAGAAAGCAAGGGCTTGCAAGTCGGACAATCCTGGGATCGAATATTACCTCTACCATTTGCTTTCTGCTCCCCGCTGCTGGAGTCAGTCACTCCCTTTGTGTGGAGGAGAGATCAGCTGAAGAGCTACCACTCAGGGCTACATGAGAGCTAAAGGTCGAGGCACAGAAACCCCTGCAAAGTCACTGGCTGGTATGCCTTTCCCACCAGAGGGTGAATCCTAGCCAATTGCGCTTCTCACCCTCCTATGAGGAACAGCTTTGCTATCCCTAGGAAGTCCATCTCCTGGGAGAGCACCCACGCTCATCTCCAATGAACTCAGCTGCAGCCTGATTCAGTTTAACCCACTCCCCTACCTCCGGCCTTTTAATCCTCGTTACCACCCTCGTCTCATTCAGCACAGTGTAGATCATTCCTTCCCTTTGCTGAGAGCATTCCACCCTCTGGATGTGCCACGCCTTGTTTATCTGTCCCCACCGATGGCCTTCTGAAGTTTTTTCCAAGGCTTTCCATGTTCTGAGTATAGCAGCTATGCTAATTCATATACTGACCGCTGTGTAGCCCCTTGTTTTGATTTCTTCTTGCTAGATACCTTGGAGGGAGAGCAGTTGAGGACCTGTGGAAGATCCACGGTTCACTCGAAGACAAGTGGCTCAGTGGTTAAGAGCACTGGCTGCTCTTCGAGAGGACCTGAATTTGATTTTCAGTACTCACATGGCAGCTCACAGTCGTTGGTAACGATCCCAGGGCATCCAATACCTGCTTCTGGCCTCTATGGGCAGCGGAGAAGAATGTGGTATGTAGACACACATGCAGGAAAAACGGTCCATAAAAATAAAATGAGTACCATTAGAGAAAGCTGAAAGGTTTTCTATCATATGCTAACTGTGCAGGCACTGTTGGTTAAAGCCTGCCCTGGACTTGTTAGGGGCAGACGGAAGGAGACCCCCGAGAAATCACCAGGACTCGGGATCGATGCAAAGGCAAGAGGTTTATTTCCAACGCGTTGGGGTCCACCTTTACAGGGCAACCCCTAGCACACTCTAAGTCTAGTTTATATAGGCTTTTCAAAGGCAGAGCTTAGCAACAGGGTATTAGGCGCAATTCTATTGGTTACGTAGCGATGTAACCTCTAAACTGATTGGTGCTGGCAAATAGCAAGGTCACGGGCACTAGAAATGTAAACTTAGGGTGGTTAGTCAACACGGGTCGGGGAGATTCTTAGTCCAAGGCCATTAGTCAACGGTCCATATTTTGTTTGTCTTAGAAACGGTTTTCCTTACTCTAGTTCTGGGAACTGTTCTGAGTCACCTGGCCCCTGACTTGGGCCTACACAGTTTTGGTGCTTTCAGAAGCCTGACTAAAGTTTGGCTGCTTTGGGTTTTGCCCTTTCAGACTCACCGACACCCACTGCTCTCAGATTGGAGGTCTGTTTCCAGACTCCCGCCTTGTTGCCAGTGTGACTGCAGCTTTAGCTAGTTTTGAAATCAGATAGCATGATTTGTTTTGCAGGCTCAAAGCTACGTAGGATCTTGGCTCTTTGTGTTTCTATCTAAAGTGAGACAAACGATTTTGATAGAGTTCCTCATGGAGTTTTGATTGGGTTTGTATTGAGTATGGAAGGAAGAATTGTCATCTTTGAAATATCGACCCATCCAGTGCATAGGAAAATATGTTTATAAATAATAAATTCCAAATAATTTCTGAATTATGATAAAATTTCTTTCAGAAATGTTTACAGTTTTCAGAAGTCCAACTTTTTTGTTATTTGTGTTCCTTAAGAGATTTTTTTTTCCTTTTTTCCCCTTCTCCTTCTCCCCTCCTTTCTCCTCCTTCTTCTCCCCCTCCCCCCCTCCTTTTCCCCACCTCCCTTTTGGATAAGGTTTCACTTTGCAGTCCAGATTGGCCTTGACAGTCCCGCCTCTACTTCCTGAGTGACGAGATTATAGACATATTGGACATACATGACTTGGAATTATCTTTCTGTTAGTGTTTGAACTCTTAATTGCTACTAATTAGATTTTTGGTATAATATTCATGTATCCTGTGGCCATGTAAGGCTTGTTAGTTCCGGTAGATTTTCAAAAGATGGTTTAGAAGATTTAAAAAAATTAGCATTGAACCACCTTTGAAAAAGGACAGTTTTAATTCTTCCACTTCAATGAAATCTTTAATTTCTTCTTCTTGCCCGATTGCGCTGGCTACAACCTCTAGTACAATGTAAGACAGAAGTAAAGCAAATAGACATTACTGCCTACTTCTTGATCCCAGCAGTCAGCTTTTCATCATCACGGGGGGGGGGTATTGCTGATTGAATCGTATCCTTCCACAATTTCTAACCTGTCAAAGTATTTCTTTTAATTTCTATTTTATTATTATTTTTTTTTTTACCATGAATGAATGTTATGTTTTGTCAAATGCATTTTTTATGTCAATTAAAGTAAAGACACACCTTTTGCCTTGCATTTTATTGCTATAGTAGACATTCCTTGGATAATTCCTGTGTGGTTACAGTTCCTCTTGTGTGTTGCTGGATTCTAGTTGTCTTTTCCTGTCGGGTCCTTTCTGGTTCCTCAGGGCAAATGCCAGCTTAGGGAAACACATTGAAAAGTTACTTCCCTGTTTTTTTTCCCGAAAGAATGTGAGTGATACCGTATGGATTTTTCTGTGGAAAGATTTAAAAATTATTTACTAATTTTTTAAAAATTATATACATATATATATGTATGTATGTGTATATATATATATACACGTATATATATGTATATATATGTGTGTATATATATATATATATATACACATATATATATATATATATCAGCAGGATACAATAGTGGAGAATAGTTTTGGAGATTCGTAATTGTTTTCTAGAAATGTATCTATTCCATCTAATCCTTGGGATAAGCGAATTCTGAATGCGCCTGTCCGTTTTCACGCCAGCTCTGCCTTGTCCTTCTCATTGTGTCTCTGTTAACATGTCTCCGTTACGTTCGTGGATACTCTACAGGAAGGTTAATTAGTTTTCTTCATTTTTTTTTCAATAAACAAACACTGGTTTTATTAATTATTTCTTTACATATTTTATTTATTTTTGTGCGATCTCATTTACCGTACAGTGGTATTTACTTTCAGTCTTAAACTCTTCCTTTTAGCGTCTCTGCCAAGGTGTGTTGGTAATGAGTCCTCTCAGCGTGCATTCACCTGGGAGTATATTTAACTTGCCGTTATTTTGAAGGACGGTTTCATCGAATACAGAATGCTGGATTGAAAATTTTTTTTCTCTTTTGGGGAATTTGAATATGTCATTCTAATGGTCTACATTGCTTTTCTAATGAGAAGTGTGTTACCCTGATGCTTTGTATACAATATTCCTCCCCACCCCCCCCCCCGATATTTTCAAGGTTTTCCTCATTGCCGGTGACCATCGCAGTGTGAATACGTCATCTCTAGGTCTGTGTCTCTTAGGAACGTGTTGAGATTCCTAAATACGTTAGCTCCCCAAATTCACGGAATTTTCAGTTATGATGTCTTCAGGTGCATAGTTCTTCACGTCTCTCTTTCCCCAGACTCTGTTACAGATCGGTCAGTAAGGCCGGTGCTGGGACACAGATCTGTGGATGTCTGCTCATTTCCCCCTGAGGCTTCTATCTCAGATCTGCTGCTGAGCGTATGCAACTAATTCTTTTTTTTTTTCAGTTGTATTTTTCAAACCTGAGAATTTTTATGTGTATATAAGTGTGGTATGTATATATACTTCTATTGTGATTGTATGTTTGTTGAGTCATTATTATGCTTTATTAAATTCTTTGTACATAGAGTCCTTTAGTTCTTTGATTATATTTATTACTTACGCTATGAAGTCTTTATTAAAGACTTTATTTTCTATCTGATATTTACTATTAATTAGCAGAAGCCTCTTTGCTCTTCTTATCCTAAATATGAACTAAAAGATCATTTTGCTAACATTATTGTTTTTAAGTTTCTTTTTGTTTAGGCTTTTAACATTTTAGCTTCATCCATGTTCACAGAGCAGAACCTTGGAGAACCAGTCCTGGGTCTTGCACGTGTTAGGCGGGTACTCTACCACTGAGTTAAGTCCCCGGTCTCAGAGGTCCGGGGTGTGCAGTTTCCTGTGTTTTCCAAGCTAAGATCACTGTTGACAGCCTTCACAGATGGCCAAGAGCAAGCCTGTGTTCAGAGACACTGGCTAGACCTGTGAGCAGGACAGTATGTGGGCTTAGACCTCTATAAGACTGGAGTGGTGAGGGCAGGGAGCTGGCACCTAGCACCCAGTCCAAAGTAGAGAAGCACTGGCAGATGAGACACTTAGTGATTAGTAGGAAGTAGTAGTTAGAATAGGAACAGAGACACAGGCTGAATGGCAGAAATGGAGATGTATCAGTGGCTACAAATGGTACAGAAATAGGACACAGGATATGAATACCCATTAAGCTCGAGAAATCAGCCACAGGACCTGACCTTGCCATTTATTGCAGACTACTAAACCAGCAAGTGTTTAATAAGAATTTAATAATAGCTACCGTTGATTGAATTCTTACCTTGTGCCCTATATTCTGTGGAACAGTTTGCTTACTTCCCGAAATAACTTCATTGCCTCCATTATGCAAAAAGAAAATGGAAACTTCGAGATCTCAGAGATACAGAACTCCTCAGGTGTTCTACCGATAGCACGTGCAGATCACTAGCAATCAAACATTCGGCACATAAATCCAACACCTGCAGACAGTACAAAACGCTAAGACCTAGGGCAGCCCTCACCCAACAGTAAACAAAACAATTATTTTATACATAACTAAAAATAAACTTCCACAACAGAGATACGACTGGGTTTTGAGTTGGCGGGGTGGACTAACGAAGGCTAATCTTGGCAATTAAATTGACTAGATCTGTGGTCAACTAAAACGCAAGTTTCTGGTTACTCTAGAGAGGGGTTTTCTTGACAAGTTCATTTGATGTGGGCAGAGTCAGGCTGGAAGCGGACAGCACCATGCCATGGTTGTGGTATGTAAGTCGACAAACACGAATGTTTTCCTTTCTCTCTGCCTTGACTGCGGGAGACGTGACTGGTTGCTAAGTTCACACTGTTTTGATTTCTCTGCTATGACAGACTGTAACCTGGAATCGTGAGCCAAATAATCCATTTTTCCTCTACGGTGCCTTTTGTCCAGGTATTTTTTTTTTTTTTAAATCACAGCAACCGAAATGAAACTAAAACGTAGGTTTTTATTTCCTAAGTTTTACTTTAAGAAGTGCTCGTGATTTAATTACTTGGCTCCTTTCACAGTGTTTAAAAGTTAATTCCATGTTTGAGTAATTATCTATGCGATATCCTGAACTACCTTAATTTAATATCTGGGTTACGTTTTTCTGAGGCTGCCAAACATTTAACTATGCCGCCAGCTCGTATCTGCTCACACCTCACGGACGCGGGAACTGCTCCCAGTTTGTTCTAGAGTGTGAACAAGCCTGGGACAGGAGTTACGCATGATGTATAATTTCATGGCATTTGCAACACTGTGTGGAACTCACAATATATACTTAATGAGTGCTTCCTGAATGACCGGCACACCTGCTTAACTCTGTAAACATCTCACCCGAATGCATCAAGATCGCAAAGAACAAAGCACGCGCGCGAACGTAACTTAGTTCCAGATGTCACACCTTATGAAGATTGTCACCTTGATGTCTAGCTTTTTGAGGTGTCTGGGGATAATTGCCATATCCAAAATTAGTCCTCAATCCTAGTACAGGCAGTGGAAATATAAAGACGTAAAGAACGTTCCTCTCCTCAAGAAGGATGGATTTTTTTTGTCAGAGACACGACATATCCTTCGGTGAAGCCGCCACACGACAAATCAGAGAGAACCTTCCTGCATGTTGAAAAGATCTCTAGGGGGAAAAGCCTGGTGTGTGATGGCTTTTTAAGCAACGAATTTTGCAAGTTTTACTCTAAGCGGTGCTTATGATTTAATTACGCGACTCCTTTCGCAGTGTTTAAAAGTTAGTGCCATACTCGAGATGGCGTGATCAGTTCATATGGAAGAAGGCAGGATTTCACGATGGTTCTCCTAAACTGAGCTTAGCTGCGAGTGCAGCGTCTCCATTGGATTTTAGAAGAGAGAAGAAAGGTCTCACAGGGGCGGAGAATGTACGAAGATACGTGGCACAGAAGAAGAGGCCGGGCTGTGGAGGCCGTTTTCTCCTCAGACAGTCACCATAAGTGAGAACTGAACGGCGGCGGGGTGGTCCCATTGGGTGGACCGCGTGTGGGCGGAGTGAATCTAGCACAAGGAGACGCGAGTGTGCTGTGTTTCATGATTCACAGCACGTGGACAATCATCCTGTCCACTCCCGGTTATTTTAGAAGAAGCGTCGTTGAAGAGCCTCAGAGACAAAGATGCTCAACCCCCTCACTGGGCTTCAAGTTAATGGAAACTTACTTGATGAACACTGTGAAGCTCACAATTTTTTTCTATTATGACATATAATTAATAACCTCAGACACGTCATCTCTCATTCCAGGAACCCAAAGTTCTTGCGTTAGAGCAAATGGGGCCAACAAACACAATCATCTTTGATTTGTGGGCATGTTCAAGAAGTAGTCACACACACACACACACACACACACACACACACACACACACACACCCCTTCTGAACGTTTATTTTCTGATCTTTATAAAGTACCGAGACTGTAAGTATCTCTTCCTCAGTTTCTCCAAAGCTCATTAGCCACTCCCCCTATTTTATTCAGGGACTCCACCCCCAATTCTTAAAGTTCTTGTAAGCTCTTTGAGGCAGAATGTGTTCGCGTTCCTCTGTGTTTTCCATACCATGTAGGTGCTTGATAAACACGCTTTCTGATGGGTTTACCAAGAAGCCTGACACCCTCTTCGGTTTTTTCTCAGAGAGGTCCCAGCTACAGGCACATACTTCTTGCTGTCTGCTGCTTTCGTCTGGGAGCACAGGGGGAATGTTGCTGAAGCTGTAATCGTATGAAGCTCTGCTTTATGTACTATACGTTGATACTTGGAATGAATAATAGCTGTCCTACCTTTACGAAGTATTTTAAGCTTTTAAATATAAACCAGCTCAATACAATTAAACTCAAAGTCAGATAATGGTAGCAGTGTGCTGGCTATTACTACTTTACTGAGCCCGTTGGATACGAAGGCTCTAGTTTCTTACCACACAATAAGGAATTCCAAATCTCACTTCTCAAACGATCATGTAACTAAATGGGAGCATGGATATTATATAACCAGTCCGCCATGCAAATGGGTCTTGAGGCAGCTAGAGATGATACGCTGGACAAAGCAGGGACCTTCCTGGCTTCTGTGGTCACCCAGCCTGGGAAAACGGAGACCAATCTGAGGGTGACACTGGCAGTGTAGTTTGTACAGAGGTTTATTGTTCCTGTCTCCTTCTAGATTAGATCCTTCATTTTCTCATCGCTAATCAGAATCGTAAGAACAAGCTTGGTGTTCCTCAGGTATAGCATGCTGTTACTTGAAGAAATACTCCAAAGGAAGACGTTAAAGAACGCTTAAAATTAGGTTGGTTGCTCTAGCAACAAAGCCAAGCTCCTGAAGATAGAGTGACTGTAGCTTTGGCAGGTGAGCAGTAAAGAGGAAAGGTAATTGGTTCCTGGCTTTGGATGATGACACAATTAACACATAGTGATTTTTAAAGACTTTGCAATAAAGCTTCCAAATCAATCATTTTTAATTTCTGAATTCATAGACGTCTTCTTCATACAATTCTTTTTTACAGGAAACAAATTTCACTGGTATTCAAACCAAAGGCAAAAGTAACTAGAGACGCTTGCTCACTGGGTATCACGTGAGGTGGGCATGGAGCTGGGTTGGATATGAGTTTGGGCATCGCAAATAATTATGTCCAAGATTAGAACTCTTTATTTATGCCTGCTATCTTGCATATTGCTTTTTGAACAAAAATAACCGGCAATGGCTGAGCTGCAAACAATGGTGATTTTGATCAACACACTCAAAAAATCGCCATAATGGGTGAAATGAGGAGAGTAAAAAATAAAGAAAGAAAATAATTTATACATATATATTTCCATTGAAAACATTTTTTTCATGTATTCCGATCACAGCTTCCCGTATGCCAACTCCTGTCAGATCGTCCTTCCCGCTTCAATTTCTCATGAAAATAAAATAAAAACTGAATACAAGAACACATCAAAAAGATCATCCATCATGATCAAGTAGGCTTCATTCCAGAGATGCAGGGATAGTTCAACACACGTAAGTCAATACGGTAATCCACCATATAAACAGACTGAAAAGGCAAAAAACACACGATCGTCTTACCAGATGCAGAAAAGGCCTCTCACAAAATCCAACACCCCTTCACGATAAAAGTCCCGGAGAGACGAGGGATACAAGGGACATACCTCAACATAATAGAGGTGATTTTCAGCAACCCCACATCCAAATCACCCCAAACTCACAGATTCTCTTTAAATGTCTGAGAACCCTGGGGACATCCAGAGCTCCGACTCCGTCTGAAGCGGCAGAGAATGGAGTTTCCGCGGGAATGCAGTGTTCAGGGGAAGTCCTTCCATGGTGCTTGAGGGAAGAGCTACAGGCAAAGCAGATTCTGGGAAGACAGAATGTGTAGAAGCCATCTTCGAGTGGAGAAAGCAACACATGTGGGTGCCCGACAGAGGGACGTGGCTGGGGAACTGCACCTGGGCTGGAGTGGCCGGTCAAGCATGGGGAAAGAAAGGGGAGACAGATTAGCCACCGTTCTGCCAGAGATTGCAGCGTAAGTGATAGGAATGGCACTTTGAAGTATTTCAGGTCGTAGATAAACGGCTATCTGTATTTTAAGATAGTATGTGTGCTGGTGAATTAGTGATGATGTTGCTTCAGAAACCCAGGGAGAAATAGGCCTCGGGAGCAGAAGCCATCGGAACGGTCAGAAGAGGGTTGTGACGAAGGAGCAAAATAGCAGGAAGATTAGCGTCAACGCCACTTGCCAATGGCTGTCCAGATGGAGGGCTGGTAGTGGCTGTCCCGGGGCTGGGAACTGAAAGCAAGCCGATGTTCACAGATTGGGAGAGATGTTTCTGTGGCACTGTCAAACGCAAAACGTATAAAAGTGATCTGAACGTCAAGCAAAGATCACACATTTAAGACTGGCGGGCTGTAACGGAAGCCATGGGAACCGGTATGGTTAGTGAGGAAAGCGGACCAAGAAAGGGGTTCAGGACTAACCCTTGGAGAACCGCGACATGTCATGGGTTTTGAACAGAGGACAGCCTAGAGAAAGAGAAGGGAGGATCGTGTTCTAGAAGGAGGGTGGGACCTCTGAAGCTTTGAGAAGAGATATGAGTATGTGGATTGGCCAAGGCCATCTGTCTGTCCGTCATTCCTGTGCAGATTCAGTCTGTAATCTTACGTAGTGTCGATCAACATTGATCGGAAGGAAAAAAAAATTTCTGTAATTCTTCGATTAATTTTTAAAGCAAGCGATAACCGTCCTTGTAGTAACTAGGGAAATTTATCTGTTAAGGTATTTTTGTGAGAAATATGTGTGGCTGGGAGGGGAGATTAAAATTGAGCAGAGACATAAACATTGCATTGTTTAGAATAGTATAAATTCAATAAATTAAATACATTAAAAATACAAGTTCCATTGTTTCTATAGTGAGTGAATGAATTTGCACAGTGGCTTTGACAGAAACAATTCAATCATTCAGTAAGGTATGTTAGAGTACAAACATGTATATTACCACCAACGCTATCAAAATACTGGTTAAAGGCATGTCCCAGAGAGATGGAAGAGGTCTCCGGGAGATTCTATGATACGTTTGCTTGGCCTGCTGTCCAGCAGCGTGACATCTGAACGTGCATACGTATGTTTGCCGTTCCCTTTGTCATACAAAACTTTTGTCTTCTCTTCCAGAAAACATACATGGAGTGAGCATTGCTCCTGTCTGTCCACCTCAGTGTGTAATTTTTACAGCTGTTTCTCAGCTGTTAATATATTTCTGTGGAATATGTGTAAATAGACACGAACAAACTGTCTAAAAGTTATTCAGCTAGCCAGTGAACCGTGTAATCTGTTGGTTCAGAGACAGCAGATAATAGAGTGAGATATTTGCTTTGCCCATCCCTGCTCTCTCTGTGGCAGCTAGACTCCAGAAGCCAATTTGTGTTCTGTTGGGGCATGTCTTATCTCAGTACATTATCACATCCGGAAGAGGAAATTTGGATAATGACTGTCTGATTTAGAAAAACAGGCACTACTTAGTGAATTGAATATTGGCAAGGTGGGAATTTTGAACCGGAATTCGCTTTTGTTAGTTTCGGGTTAGGTTAGTTTCACCCCCTCTGCGTCTCACCGCTGTTTCCTCTCTCTTAACAACGCACGTTAGAAATAACCTCGCTAATTAGCATCTATTTTTAGGTTTGATGACACGACACAGCCAAGACAGAGTGAGAACATTCCAGAACCACCAGCAACGAAACTCTTTCTCGAAAGGGTAGGTAGGCGAAGGAAATGAAATTTAAAGGTAGCACTTGTAGATGCTCTTGGAGCACACGCCTACTCCGAACTGTCAAATTAAGGAAGGCACCAGCTTAGAGGTTTACTTCTTAGGTCTCACTCTTATGTGACATAAAGAGCCGGGGTACCTGTCTGAGAAGCTTCCACTGGCTCCCTGTTACCCTAATAATGGGTCAGTTCCCTCAACACCCGATTGGCATTCACATTTGTGTCTTTGCCTCTAACTCCTGATCCTACCGTATCCAGAT
The DNA here is from genome assembly GCA_026225945.1 of Cricetomys ansorgei. Lineage (NCBI taxonomy): Eukaryota > Metazoa > Chordata > Mammalia > Rodentia > Nesomyidae > Cricetomys > Cricetomys ansorgei. The sequence continues at coordinate 4,601,501 of JAMJFZ010001232.1, read as the reverse complement.
ATGCCGCCTTTCCCACGTGTGTATGCACGGACGTCTTCTCTGAGATTTGGTGATGCTGTTTTCCCCCATTCTCAAGCCTGTCCCTCAGCTCCCATTCTTTCTTGTTAAAGGGGCTTTTGCTGACCTCTCCTGGCTAGAAGCGATGGGTATCACTTCATCTGCATCTCGTAAGGCGCACAACACCCTCAATTTAATAATACACGCATGTGTTTTACCTCCCTTGCAGTCTGAAACCTCCCACGTATGGAAGTCAAGGTGGATGACAGGTTCAATGAAAGCAGGGGTGCGGATAAATTCTGGAATAAAACCGAGGGGTCCGAGTTCACGCAGAGTGACCCGGGATTTATCCAGCCTTCTTCCAAGAATGTCCCCTAAGTTCCATAGCCTTTCCCAAGCACAGGACTGGATGTAGCGTCTGTCTCTTCCATCTCAGAAGGAGATGCTTTCCCTGTGTAGTAACACCTAGGTGTATGGGAATCTATAGTTTGGCTGGCAAAGTGGAACTGGAGAAGGACCTGTCAGGCTGAGTGAGCTTGGGTAGGAAGGGGGCTGGCGGTTAAAGAAGATGCTGCAGAATCACTGTGTCTCCTGGAAAATCTTTATTCTAAGTTTCTGTTTCCATCACATCGACATGAGACAAGTTAGCACTTACTCGGCCCGTACAAGTGGCTTTGTCTTCCCCACCAGGTTGAAAGCTTCCAGAAAGCAAAAACACCTTACCTTCATTTTGTACATGTGTGTATATGTATATGTCTGTATTAAGAGAAGGTCTACCACAGTTCGTGGCACATATGAACACTCGAAAATCAGTTGAGGGACTGGAAAGATGGCTCAGTGGTTAAGAGCACTGGCTGCTCTTTGCAGGGGACCTGGGTTCAATTCCCAGCATGGTGGTTCACAACTGCTTGTAACTCCAGTTCTAGGGGATCTGATGCTGTCTTCTGGCCTCTACAAAAACCGGGTATACACACGATGCACAGACATACAAGCAGGTAAAACATTCATATATAAAAATAATAATTAAAAAAATCAGTTGATCTATGGTTGATCCATTGGCTTATCACAGACACCACACTCATCACATACACACGTGTGCACAGTCACACGGGGAGATCACACATCTCTTGGGGGGATGGCCCATGAAGCTGTGATTTCTACAAACACGTGCAGGATCGTTGGGATTCCTTCGTGGAAGGGTTGAGAGTTTAACTGAAGTGTGAAAATGCGGTGGGACTTAAATAGCGAAAACACGGGAAGGGGATTTGGGAGGGGGGCACATGGGCGTGGTTTAATTTATGAGGCAGTGAAGATCACGTTTTGTGAGTGCAAACGTTGATGATCTATTATTATTTCTTCCAAATTGGGGGTGGGGGGCGGGTTACTAAACAACAAACCTCAGCACTCTCGTGTGAGCACCTACTTAAATGAAATAGATGACTCAGGGATTCCTAAATGAACAAAAAGGTAAATATTCCATCACCAAGACCCGCTTTCAAGTCTCACAACTACAAAATTTTCAATGGCAAAAGTTGTTGACCTCCAGAATTCCCTGCCTTATAATCTAAGTTTATTTCTCACTGCGCAGTCTCGGGATGGGTCTTCCTCCAGGCTCTCCGTGGGTCGAGCGTCACATTAACCAGGGGTCCCCTCTCTTGTGGACCGCGCTCATTCAACCCCTCAGCTCCAGAGGTAGGGAGGGGTAGGTAGCATTGTCTTGGCGGAATGAAGAGGAAACACAAGGGCAGAGAGGTTAAGTGGGTTGTACAGGATCACATGAGGGGTCAGTGCTGAGTGTGAATGGGACTCAGCTTTCAAGCTCTTAGTCCGACTCTGCCTGTCCCTTCCCCTCTCCGGAGTGGGCAACTCTGAATGTCCCAGGGAAAAGGAAGTCATGTCTCAGCATTCTGATGGGTAAATTAAAAAGACAGGTGACTGATGGGGGAAAAAAATCATTGCCATTAAATGCTGCAGAATAGCTTGACTTTTGTTATTTATTTTTTACCAAATGAAACATTCCATAGGATGTCTTTCATTTGACTTTTTAGAGAATGAGATATGCATGTGCCAAGTGATGTGGAGAGTAATGACAGCTGGGTGGTTGAGAGACTGGGTCAGAGAGCCACACCTGCCTTCCCTCTGCTCCCCCACTCCTCCTTCAGGTTCTGGATGTCTCCAGGGTCACACAGATCCCAGGAGCTGGGTCCTTTTCCCATCGTCCTGGTCCTTTTGCTGCTGTTTAGGGTAGCAATCTTCACAACACACTAGAGGATTCCTGAAACCACCACGTTTCAAGTTTGGCTGCAGGAGGGCTGTGGCTCAGTTTCTCTTACTGTTTGACGGGTGCACAGTCAGGGCCTCCAGGCTCTGCGGCTGCCTCCGTGCCTGCTTCTTCCTTCCACCCTAACTCCCAAAGCCAGCGAGCACCTATGCTTCCCAAACCTCCTCTCAAGAGTCACTCTTGGAACTCAGTCTTCACTTCAGGTTTCCCCAGCACAGCGAGTTTCCCGGGAAGTCACGCAAGTCTGAAAAGCGGTTTCAAAAGCACACCATCGTGAGCTGGGCTATTACCCTGGAGTTGGGCTCTACAGTTGGGTTTCTCACATTTTTGTCCTGACCCTGCGTTTTCTTCAAATCTTGATCTTACAGAGGAGTTCTAAGACAACAGTGGATTGCTTTCTGCCCCACTAGAGAGAGACAATCAAATATAAGGTCCATTAAATTCAGAGAACCGAAGACCTATCCTGTGTGGGTTTCTAGATAAAGCTGCCCCTTCATATACATTTTTAATGACAATGTGGTCTCAAGCACAGTGTTATTCAATGCTAAATCAAAGCTGACTCATGGAGAAATACTGTTTGATTCTATTTAGTCCCCATTTCCCTCCCCCCCACTTTAGGGTGTCTGCCTGTGCACATAGGGGCTGAATAATTCGGTCTGAATACATTCTTATGAGTATTGAAGCACAGAGCCCTCCGTGACCTCAGAGCCCTCTGTTGATCACGGGTGTTTGCCCGAGGAGGAGAGCAAACACCAGCATAGACGTGAGATTGAACAGCAGCTGCCTCAGAAATGTCTCTGGGCTTTTGTCCCCCCGGCCGCATAGCAGTAGGGGGCTCCCGTCCTCAGAAAGCGTACTTATGCAAGTGTTAAGAACTGGCTGGGCTGAGAAGCCAGGCTTAAGAGACCTTCATCATTAGCTGCTAGTGGTAGAGATTAGTTATCCTCCTGCAGGATTACGGAGGGAAAGGGTGCCAGTGTTGGTTAATTGTTTGTTAATGCTTGTAAAATAAGCCAGCTGGAGGGACACGGACCATTGTCCATTCTCTCCGAGAGAAGCTGAAGTGGACGGCTCCTGGAGGGCGGTATTGACGCCCGAAGAGAAAACACACTCGCACACCTCTTTCCTGAGACTCACTCGCAATTTAAAATATTTAATTAAAAACAGTTATCCTAATACGCAGTGCTTAAGTCCTCAACGCGTCTGCCTGGGGCTGACCTTGCGCTCAGAGACACTTCCCTTCACACGCACTGGCTTTTTCAGATGGACTCTGATGCAGGACTGACTTCCGAGAGGAGCCCTAGATAGAAAAAAAAGAACTCTGCGTGCCTTGGAGTTGGTATTTTGAGAACTAATAGGCATATTATTTACAAGCTCCAAGGACTTTGGGCTCAGCCTTCTCTTTCCTGGCCATCAAACGCGTTCTGTAAGGTGAAGCATTCCCTCCATCCCCGGGGTACAAACAATAGTAAACACTGTGCCCAAAGTCACTGCAACCCCAGTGAAGAGAAGAGCTAACCACATCTGCTTATTTTACCTTATTCCAGAAAACGTCATTGAGGTGTCAGTGTCAAGGCCTGAAAAGGTACACTGTTCCTGATTGCAAGGCAGGCAAAGCTGAAACAGGCTCCTTCCAGCCCTCCAAATTTGGGGTCACTCACTCGGGAAACAGTAGTGTTCCTGCCACGCGCAGAGCTGAGGGAGCCGGCAGAAGGGTGGTGTACAGGGTCGCTGGCCTTCGCACACTTTCCTGTCGTGGGAGACAGTCTCTTCCCAGTTGCAAATGCAGGATGGGATGAGAAAGGGAAAGCTCGGCCCAGGAAGAGGCCCTCTGGGAGGGATGAGGTTTGGGTTGGGGTTAGGACACAGCATCCCAAGGGGTGAAGGGTGAGTGGGAGATTGGCCAGTATGCTGGGGGGCAGGTCGAGCACTGCAGGCAGAGGCTGGTCCAGGCAGAAGGTGGAGCTTGCACAAGGCCTCCATGTGTGGAGGCACCGCAGTGTGCTTGGGTCACCCTGCAAAGGGGAGGGTGCTCTGTATTTGAGAGTTCAGCATAGTCCTGTGCAGGGGTCTTCCTGAGGACATGACGAAGAGCTGCTTCCTGTCACTGAGTCTGTTAGAGACCGTCAGATGAGCTGTGCTGCCCTGTGGTAGGCGGGTGAGGCACGCTGCTGTGAGCTGGGGTGTCAGCACAGAGAGAAGCCTCTAGCTCCTGCCGCCTGCTCTTCGCTTCCTCCCGCTTCACTGTGTCTGCTACGAGTCATACCAGCCTCGCAGTTGCTTCTTCAACACCCTGTGCATTGACACTGCACCAATCAGCTCCTTCGTCCTCGTGTGTGTGTGTGTGTGTGTGTGTGTGTGTGTGTGTGTGTGTATGTGTGTGTGTGTGTGTATGTGTGTGTGTGTGTATGTGCATGTGCGTGTGTGTATGTGAGGGGCGTGTGTGTGTATGTGTATGTGAGGGATATGTGTGTGTCTGTGTGTGTCTGTGTGTGTGTGTATGTGTGTGAGTGTATATGTGTGTGTATATGTATGTGTGTGTGTGTATGTGCGTGTATGTCAATGAGTGACTGCATGTGCGGGCTGGAGGTTGTGATTGCCTGCCTTTCCTAATGATTCCCACCTAATTTTTTTGAGGCAGGGTTTCTCACCAGAGCTGGAGCTCACCAGTCCAGTTAGGCAGTCTGGACAGGGACCTCCAGGGGTCTTCCTGCCTTGGCCTTTTTAGTTCTGGAATTACAAGTGCCTGGTACTGTATAGATTTTTGTTTTTAAAACGTGGGTTCTGGGGATCAAACTGAGTGCATGCTCACAGTAGGCACTTTACCACGGGACATTCCCTCCAGGTCCTCTCCTGCATAGTCTGACATCTGGGACCCTTCTCTCTGGTCAACTGTTTATAAATGTTTAGGGTCACCAGTTCTAGGCTCCCCTGGTTTATTAGGAAAGAAGAGAGTCTAAGCTTTCTTCCCTTGTCAGTTCCAATGTAGTCCCTTCGAGTATATCTGCTTCTCATCACGGTAGGAACTTTAATAGTTCATAGCAAACATCACGGCCGAAGGCTAATAGGCTACTGTCCGTTTCCCCCAAACAGAGGTGTTTGCGGAGAGGACTGAACTCTTTTCATTCATTACTCACTACCAGGAAAACAGTACCCCGCACACAGTAGGCACTTTGATAACACTGAAAAAGCACTATGTAGAGAGAGAAAAATAACAAAAACAAAAACAGAAGCCAGACCTCATGAATGACCAGCCAACAGCAGACAGAAACTTCTGGAAGGGAGGTGGCATTAGCCAAGGGTGCCAGCGGTTCATTAAGGCTTGTTGCTGGATGTCAGGGAGACTGACCTCATGGGGCTCTGCGGCCACACTGTGGTGCTGGCTTTCATTTTGCTCGGAGGGTAGACACATTAAAGTGACTGGTTCTGTTGAACCCTTTGTGTTCCTCGTTTTATAAAAATGCACTCGGCTGACCAGGAGTTAGGACATTGTCAGACCCCCTCAACATCGTTCAGTCCTCCAGTCAAATCGGAAGAGAAGGTCACTGCCACCGCAAATGCCACTGTTTGCTGGTTGCTGTTTTATCAGTGCTGGTACGGGAGGAATGGAGTCCCCGTGTTTATGCACCCGGCTCTGAGCGTCGCAGGTTCTAATCTCTTCCTCTCCACGATACACTGCTTGGAACCAGAGGCAGACTATTCTAATGATTCATCATTTAAATTAATTGGGACATTACGAGGGAGAGGACGAATGGCCTATCCCTGCCAGGCTATTTGAGGAGAGGTTAGATGTGACCCAGAAAGGTTCTGTGTCAAGCCTGAGTTGTCAGATGAGCTGCGCTGTCCCCGGGTAACAGGCAGCTGTTGGTGTCCGTGATAAAAGAAGAAGCTGGTGCGGAGTTAAAGAGGAGGGTCACTTCCATGTGGGACTCTCTGTTGTCCGTGGCTCTTCTGGCTTCCGTTGCGACTCCTGCTGAGTCCTGGCTCTCGCTTGCCCGAATTCTTTCTTGAAATCATGCAGATGCCTGGTGAGAAATAAAGCAAGGGGCAAACAGCCAGGTCCAGTTCTCACCCCGGTCCCTAGGTTGCCATGCTGCTGATGGGATGGACGTAAAGTATTACAAGTAATAGAACAGTCTTTAATCCTGGTTTCCAGCTGACCTAGTTTTGAACCACAGGGGCTACCGCTGTAGTTGAGTGTCCCCGGGTGGCTGTGGTCTCCAGAACTCCAGAAACAAACGTGAGACACCGTCTGCACTAACCACAGTTGGCGACTGACTGGATTGTGCTATTGAGGACAACTGTATTACAGTTTATATGTCACTCAGACAGGTTCTGCTTTGTGACCTTGGGATGGCCATATGAAAAAGGAGATTCTGTACTTTGACCAAAAGACAGCATTGGAAAAAAGAAAAGAGAAGAGGAAAAAGAGAAAAGAGAGGCTGGAAGGAAAGAGAGAGGAAGGGTGGGAGAGGGGAAGAGATATGGGAGGGGAACAGAAAAGGAGGGGAGAAGGCGAAGGAACAGGAAAGAGAAACTGAGAGTCGGCCCTAATCAACCAGGCCAACATGGCTGTCGATTGGAGGGAGAAGCTAGGGACAACGGTCCTAGAGAGCCTGGCAAGGGCAGGCAGACAATGGCCACAAGAAAGTGCATCAGCCCCGACCCAGCTCCAGAGCCGACGAGGGCCTGGTTGCATAAGAGCCCGCCGGACTGGCAGCGGCGGTGTGTATTGTTAGAATCAGCCTTAGCAAGTTATAAGGATGATCTCGTCTCCCTACACCTTGCGTCTTAAGAACAGTTTTTTTTTTTTTTTAAAAAAAAAAAAGCTTTTCCTCACCTCTTTATAGCACTGACAAGCAGAGTTCGGCTTGTGACCACCTAAATATATCAAAGTCCCTATGGCATTGTCTGGGTCTTATTTTTGTATCTTTCACAACACGGGCGAACAGGACAGAAGCATCCACTCGTTACCCGCGTCGCTCTCTCACGCACAGGAGGCCCCCAGTGTGGAGCCCGGAGGGCCTGGCGTCGAGGCGGGAGCTCTGTAGGTAAATCTGTGGATTCACCTGGTTTTTGCCAATGAGTGTCAGTTAAACCCTTCTCTCCAGAGACACTTTCAAGTACAAAGTACTTCCAGGATGCGCACGCAAACGATTACAAAAGGCGCACTGATGTCTGAGAGGCAGGATTTCCACATCTGAAAACCGATATGCTCATGAGCCCATTAGAGGTCGATAGGCAGTCTAATGTATTTTTTTTTTCCTTCTGTGTATTTGTGATGTTTTAATAAAGAGTGTTCACCCTACTCTGCTTTGGGGATTAGTCTGAAGGGGAAGAGGTATGTACAATTTTCACAGAGTCACCCTATCTTCACACGGAGGAATATCACGAAGTCCAGAGAGCACCAATAGGAGGTGGTGGACCTTATTTCAGGTACCTATACGGTCAAGACGGGGACTCTTAAGAGCACGGTCCAGAGGATCTGCTGCCCTCAAAAACTACCTATTGACCATCACAAGCAGGAAAAAGAAATCTACTGATCGCTGATAGGATCTACAGCCTATTAAATGGACATGACCTCTTAGGGAACAATTATTTTTTTCTACCATTGACACTAACTCTTGATGTTTTGGGTAAAACTAATTGTTATCCATCGCTTGGGGACACCAGAGATGCCTCTCCTTTCGTAACAACAGTGCGAGTGCAATAGAAATGAAGACTCTGCTTAATGCACAGCACCCTTCTCTAGCTGAGGACCGGGGTCAGCGATGGACAGGCTGGGGCGGGCCATGGCCTCTTATTGCTCCTGGTCCTGATCTCCTCTTTACACTTTGGGTATCTCAAGGTTCAGGTGGAGAGGAGAGGAGGGGAGAGAGAGAGAGAGAGAGAGAGAGAGAGAGAGAGAGAGAGAGAGAGAGAGAGAGAGATATTATTGATTTGTGGCTCTCTAGAAATTGTGTTCCTCTGTCAAGCCAATATCCCATGCATACCCCATCTTTACAGACACACGCGTGCCCCGCCTGGGCGATAATCCCTCCGCCTTTTATGTCCCGTGACTTGGGAGAGGACACTCATTTTAGTTTCTGTGTTCCCATAACAGACCTCAGTCTGTCTTATCTGGGCTCTCCTCTCCCCAGAAGGGAGTCTTCAGTGAGCAGGAGCCATCGGAGATAACCAGAGTCGGCCTGTCCTGTTTGGCATCCCCGTATTCCATGGGAAAGTTTACTTATCTGGTCCCATCAGTGGGGTTTACGCTAGGTTGGTCACCTGCTCCTCTTTTCCCGCTTTGCCTCACCGGCAGCCTACCAAGCTTCCTACCAGCAGGCTAATCATCCTGTGTTCCCTCAGACCCTGGCCTTACATCTGCGGCTTGCCTAGAAGCTCTGTGAGTTCTGCCCCGTCCACAGCCCTGGGAAGGCCTACCACTCCCTGTCTCTAAGCAAGCATCTGACTTGGGGTTCAGAATGAGACCTCTCCTCCAGGGAGGGATTCCAGACCATCCTTGAGCATTCTCTCAGGGTCTCCTCCACGTGGATGGAGTCTCTCTCTAGCACCCCAACATTCCCTGCTTGGACTGACTTCCCTCACATTAAACGATCTTCTTAACAAATGCTTAGCGGTTATCTGTCTACCTACACCAGTGACGGTGGTTAACTTCCGCCAACTCTACCTGGTTATATTTGGCACTGCATTTTAGCTTAACTTTAGAATTTTAGCTGAAAGTTGGGACACGAGGGAAAACTTGCGTCTCACTTTCAACCCACCAGCGTTTGCAATCACGTCCCCATCTGTCTTACTTTGTTTCTGAGCTCGCGCGTCTCTTCATTATCCTTCCTGGAATGACAGCCATAAAACATGGTCCCCTTCGCCACGTCTCTGGCTTTCCCAAACGCCGACACTGTGTTTTTCCAGCATCGACGCCTTCTCACCACCTTTTGCTTGTTGAAGCTTTGCTCCTCCTGGCAGGTGGTGTTCAACGGTCTCTTTCTCCTCGGAACTTTCTCAGGTCTGCCTCATCCGGCTAAACCTCACAGACCTGCATTCACACAGTTCGGGCTGTGTTTCTACCGTAGGGTGCGGTGGGGTTGTCTCTTCACACCGTAGTGATGTTGTGATCCTTTCCTTCAGAGGGGATTGATTCGTGCGTCTGCCTACCACACAGGATCACCGGTTTCCCTTCTTTCATCCACTCTCCCCAGAGATGTTTACTAATATCCTTCGCATCGCGCTGTATTAAATGATGAGAGGAGAAACTTGAGTAAGTCACAATCACAAGAGAGTCACCATGGGGGAAGGGCAGATAGGAGTGTAGACACATGTCTCTTAATGTTAGTTCAGAGACACGCGCTGAGAGTTAGCTGAAAGAGAAAGGCAGCAGAGTCCTTCTCCTGGCTGGGAAGGACATGACCTCATAAAAGAAGGCAACAGCCAACACCAGAGAAACTCATTGCTTCAGTTCATCATGTCTTCTCTGCATCAGCTCAAGGGGAACGAGACTTCGGCAGCAAAACAATTCTGCACTCACAAAAAAGTGAATGGTTAGCTGAATGAAATGGGAATGAGGCTGTAAAAAATATCCCGATCTATTGCAGGGTCAGAGGGACTCCTAAACATGCCGGGCAACTCCTATATAGTCACAAAGGTCTGGTCCAAAATACTAGGACGCAGAGGTTGGAGGGAGGCCTCAGAAATTAAGAGCAGAGGACCAGGGTTCATTTCCCTGGCAGCTCACAACTGTCTGTAACTCCAGTAAAAGGAAGTCTGACCTCCCCCGACCCCCTTCAGGCTTCTGCGGGGACTAGACAGCGCATGGAACACACACGTCAAATTAAAAAAAAAAAAAAAAACTTTTAAAATAAAATAATTCTAGGACGTGGCTTTAGATTTAGATGGTGCGCATGCGCACACTCGCCTCCTAACCCACAGTCTTGCCGGCTGGTCCCAAAGGGCGCCTCCACTCCGTCCATGCTGAAGCAGGACTCACGAATGGTGCTCAGGAAGCTCTGGTGCCACCTGTTTTTAGCCGAGACAGAGACTATTGATTAGCACAGCTCTCAGCCAGACACCATTCTTAAAACTCAGCCGCCACTCTAAGTAGACAGAACGTGCCGTTTTCCACGTGCTGAAGAACACACAGTAGGACCAGAGAACGTTCTGTTATTTTTACAAATATTTAAAATGTCGAATTGAAACATTGGCATGTCTACGAGTAAGAGAGCTTTGTGGATATATATTTAAACACGCACACATCCTCCAAATTAAGTTTCATTTTGTTATTTTTAAAATTTTACTGAACTTCAAATTTATATAATTTGAATTATTTGATATAAAAGGGTATGGTAATTGTATAGCAGTATTAACAACAACAAAAAGAAACCATGTTGAAAATGCTCCCCTCGTCGCTGGTAGTTTGAATACGACGGCACTGCCAGTTAGTTCTCTGATTGACGAAGAATCAATGAACCTCAGCCAAGTATGGTGGCACGTGTATGTAATACCAACACTTGGGAGTCTGAGGCAGGAGGATCACTGTAAATGTGGGACTCTCTTAGGATACACAATGAGTCCAAGACCAGCCAAGAGTGCCTCGGAAAACCATATCTTCAAATAAAAGTTTCTATAGAATAGCTAAGCCAAAGTAGTGCCTACATTCTCAAGGATATTAAATCATATTCAAATATATTAATATAACATTGGGTTGTATAATAGGTAATATACAATATATAACATATACTTCTGAAGGGTATTAATCATATGCTGAATAACAGGAGCTCAGATGGTCTTTCCAGGAGGAGCTATCTGACTTTCTTAGCATGGGCAGGAATGACTCTATTGGGTGGCTGATAATGGAAGACTTCTCACAATGCTTTCTGAGATCGATATCCGTGGGTGACCAATACCGTTCCACGCCCACAATATGGATTCACAGGCCAAATTAATTAATTTAGACACACTTTAGTGTGTCTAAATTAAAGTGAAACAAATTTATTTACTATTTGACTTCTCAGAGTATTTTAGATCCAACCACCCTGTGAGCCTCTGTATGTCTGGCTCGGAAGACGCCTCTCCGAGCACAGGACCATGTGTCCTGCGATCATACGCTTGCGCACGTGCTTTGTAGACTGTGTTTTGGTAAAGATGAATGTCTTCTGTCCTGTGAGGTCTTTTCCATATCTCAGATGGAGGACAACTTCTGGTTGATCCAAATTTCACTAACTGGGAACAGAAAGGACGAGCTACCAAAACACGGAATAGGCCAGACGTCGGCTACGTCGCTCTCAGGACATGCACTTGCTGTGTCCGTCCCTCCAGTTCACTGGGGATGGAAGCAACAACGTGCTATCTCAGAAGCAGAGATGCTGGTCCAGTTTGGGGGAGATACACATAATCTAATCATTTCAATACAGCAGTAACTGACAGGAACGGAGCCGAGAGTCACAGCCAAGGGCAGACACTCTTAAAGAGGGGGTTGGGATTAACTACTTGGGAGGCAGGAAGAGGCAGCCTCCAGGCAGCGTGACCTGACCACGAGCACGGGGAAGGGCAATGAGGAAACCACCTGCACTTGACTTTTGATGTTACCAGGAGAGAGACTGTGAGCAGGAGGCTGCAGTGCTTGGAAAGGGAAGGCTGCAAAAGCCCTCAGTACAACCCCTGCACTCCCCCCACACACAACTTATAACACTGACCGACACCACCCTCAGAGGGGAAGCATGGAGGGGAAGAAAGGCTTTTTATTGTATTAGAGCAAAAATATATCAAAAGGGCTTCAGATAACTTAATTTGTAACAAAAGGGATAAAGGAGAGCTGTGCAGTCCAAGAGCAAAGAGTGGCTTCTTGGGGTGCTCTCATGCATCTCAGTCTCTCCCATTAGACCTTAGCTGGGGCCCAGGAAGGGAGGCTGATCCTCTGTGCAGAAGCTCGTCAGCAGACTGGGAACTCTGACGTTAGCGGAGATGCTGACAGATACGACGGGGGATGAGAAGACACACAGTGTTGTCAAACCGGCGCGGGGGCCCTGCAGCCCGCAGCTTGATTTGTACAGCCATGTTTTCCCAAATGCAGCATACTTTTAAATTGCCAAAAAAGAAAATCTTTGTTGAGTAAAACACACCGGGAAAGTACAGATAACTGTTCTGCAGTCTGAGTGAAGCGATGGCTTTCGTCGCAAAGCATCTCCTTACATTAGTGTTTATGAATGCCCAGATCTAGTGTTTGCCTTCATCTCAAGCCTTTTTGATTCTGTGTGGCTCTGCCGCACTCTCTCTCATCCCCAAATTCTCAACTGGATCTGTTTCCTCTGCCTAAGTGTGCGCTGAAAGTCCCTCTATTGGGAAAAGCACGATAAAACAAGAACCGAATACAAGCAACTGGGACATCTTTCCTCCATCCGGAAGCCTTCTGGCGCACTCACAGAAGATGCACTTCTTAAAGCAGCAAGGCTGGCTTTAAAATGTTTTCTTGGGGCTAGAAAGACGGCTCAGAGGGCTAGAGCGCTTGCTGGGTAAGACTAAGGGCCTGAGTTGAGTCTGTTTGAATTAACAGCAACCATGTAAATGCTGGGCACGAGGAGGTGTTGGGCTGGGCTGGGCTGGGCTGGGGTGGGGTGGGGTGGGTAGGGACAGATCCCGGGAGCTCACGGACCAGCTAGTCTAGTAGGAAGAGGGAGGATGCAGTGAGGGGTCCTGGCTAAAGGGATAAAGCGTGGAGTGAAAGAGGAAGACACGTCATGTCCTTTTCTGGCATTTGTGCATACACACACTACAGACACACACACACACACACACACACACACACACTACAGACATATATACACACACACACACTACAGACACATACACACACACTGCAGACACATACATACACACACACACTACAGACACATACACATATACACTACACGTACATACACAGATACACACACAGAGATATACACACACATGCACACCACATACATACAGACATACACATACACACAGATACATACGCACACATATACAGACTCATACACACACACTGCAGACACACACACATACACACACACACTACAGACACACTCACACACACACACTACAGACACACACACACACACTACAGACACACTCACACACACACACTGCAGACACACACACACACACACACACACACACACACTACAGACACACTCACACACACACACACACAGAGTCCCTTTACTGCTCATCATTTTCAAAATACCTACCTATGTTCTGACATTTCTAATATAGCTTTGGTTTCCAGCATAAGAAAACAGCTTTCCTGAAGATCCTCAATGAACATCCTAGTTAACAAGCCAGGGGATCTTCTCTTACGGTTTTATTTTTGGGTACCTTGTGTGCTGATGACATTAATTCCAACCTCAAAGCTCTCAACCCCTTGTCTTTGGTGACACGTATACACTGGATTCCCCTCTGAGGCTGGTGGTGGTCCTGGGTCTTCTGGTCCCACTGTGCGCTGTGGGACACATTAGCTTTCCTGAGCCTCAGTTCTCCCAAGAGAAGGGAGGGACAAAGCATTCCTAATAGAGGTAGCTGAAATATTAACCTGAAGTGACCCTTGAAACAGTCTCAACAGACACTAGCCTTCCCCTTCTTGACTTGTGTCTGTCTCCTGGATGCATTTCTCCCTACTCTGTGGTGAAAATAGAGCCAGCTGGTTCTATCCTTGGCCTTCCTGTCTGTGCGACCTTCCCTGGGAATCTTGCCAGTACTCGGCTCTAGGCACGTCTTCTTGCTTCTCTGCCTATTCACTGCTGAGTCTGTTCTGAGTTCTGTGCAAGAGCCGTGTATGATTTTAATGACTGTATCTTCAGCCCCTTAAGTATTTTCTTAGATGTATTTATCTTTACTTCCTGTGTGTAAACTTTGCATTCAGGTAAGTCACACACTATGGACATGGGCCCCACTGGATTCTTCCAGTTCTTCCCTGGTCCTTCTGGCCGTGTTACAGTATGTCATACAGCAGGGAGGCTCCTTGCTGGGGCTTGGGACTGCCTCTTGCCCTTCTGGAGTACACTGTTCTTAGTAACTCTCTTTATGACAGATTTGGGGAAACTCCCAAATTCTTGCCCCATTATTGCCTATTTCCATGTGTAGATGACATCATCACCCAGGAAGGGCATACATTAACACAGGCCTCCTGGTTCTTAACTAAGTCCTATATAAACAAAAGTACACGCACACATATATGCATATGCATTCACATATGTGTCTATATACATACATACATACGTATGTGTTGTGGAAGTATATTTTTAGTTGTGTTTAAAATAATTGCTTTTGTGTACTGTTGGAATAAGGGATGCATAGGTCTTCGAGTTTTGTATTGTCTGCAGGTGTTGGGTTTATGTGGGGGATGTTGATTGCTCATGATCTGTGTATGCTCTCAGTAGAACACCTAAGGGGTTCTGAATCAATAAAAACACCTGAATTCAGATGCTCAGGGTTCCACTGTCTAGTATGGTGCTGGCCAGGATGGTAGTTCGCTCTGCTGAGGTCTGGCAGGCTTTTCACCTATGAATATGTCTCCTTGTCATCCTTGGTGAGCCCACAGGGCAGCATACAACAACACATATGCATACATATATACATAGACACATATGTGTAGACACATACACTCATACATGCATACATACATATAAATATACATATGCATATGTATGCACATGTGTCTATATACATATATACTTATGCATATATACATATATATGTGTATACACATATACATAGACACATATGTGTCTACACACATACACACACACATACACACACACACACACGTACACTTATATCAACTAACCCAAAGAAGTAGAGTCAAGACCCAGCTTCCCTTTCCTAAATCATTACTCCCAGTTTTGCATGTCTTGGAGAGTGATTCTTCAAAATAATTCCCATTCTTCTAACTAATACATAGTCAAAAAATTTAGATAAAAAGTTTTGATGTGGAGTTTTCTTTGAGCCCCATGATCATAAACCATTTTCATGTACCTCAAATTCTAATTTTGGTTTTGCATTTTTGTTCCTATGCACATGTGGCACTGGGTCCACACACACTATTTATGTAAAAAGGAAAACCAAAGCCTGACAAATCAACCAGGCTTGTTGATAAAAAGCTTCATAATTCACTTAAGCTGTTTGGAGAAGAAAAGTGGTCCTCAGGAGGCAGGGGCAGGCGGAACTCGTGAGACTGAGGCCAGCCAGGGCTACATAGTGAGACACTGCCTAAAAATACAGGAGAGGAAAAGTGGGTGTTTTAGTTGCTGCTTTTTGTTTGTTTTTCACAGGCTTTTACTTTGTAGCCCAGGCTGGTCTTGAACTTACAACCGCCTCCCTGAACTGTAGCCTCCTAAGTGATGAGATCTGAGTTTCTGGCTCCTCAGAAAGGAATTTACTGAAATATGCGAAACAGCCCACATATATATGTCTTCTGGGATGGACAGAGAACAATGCAGCCCGGGCAAGATGTGCCGTGGATGTGCCTATCAATGGTGGCTGTGCCGGGAATGTGCCCATCAATGGTGGCTGTGTCGGGAATGTGCCCACCAATGGTGGCTGTGCCGGGAATGTGCCTATCAAAGGTGTGTCACAGCTGACCTTCCCTCTTCTTCAAGCGCTGACCATTCTGAGACAGACCCAGAGTTTCTCTCCCTGCACCAGGAGGGAATCACCCCTTTTCTCACAGCACACAGACAAGATGACATTTTCCCGTGCATGTTTTTCCCAATGTGCCGCCTTCGCTGCCTTTTGTTGTATCACGGGTTTGAAACCCACACCATTGTCCTACGATATAGCTGCCCAGGAATCTGGCAAGCACTGTCTTTAGCTTTCCCATCCCTGGAGCAATAGAATCTATCAAAAACGAGAGGCAGGAGAGGCCTGGAGAGAGGCCTCAGCAGTTGGTGCATTGGCTACTGCTCCAGAAGACCAGGGCTCAATTCATAGCCCTCACACGGAGGCCAACAACCATCTGTAACTCCAGTTCCAGGGGATCTGACACCCTTTTCTGGTTCCCATGGGAACTGTCTGCATGAGGTGCAAAGACAGACCTGCAGACAAAACACCCTTACATATAACAACAAAAAAAATATCAATAAAGCTCAAATAACCTAAAAGAGAGGGGTGGAATAAGTCTTAATTAAAACAACCTATGCTGTAGCCAGCATTTGACACGTTTCCTTACCTTTCAAAGATCAAATACATAAATGATCTTAACCATATGAGGGAAACTAGGCAAGTGCAATTTTGCTCTTAGACACTTAAGCCCAAGCCATGCAAACACCAGCGTAGACAAGCACACATGATGTGTGCGTAAGCAAGCTCACAGATGCTTTAGTCAGTGATCATTAAACAGATTTCCACAGTTGGTCTAGAGGCAAAATTGGGAAAACCATGTTATCATTTGGGGTATAATTTTGGAATGCAAATCCATGCCGGCATGGGGAACACATGGGGTGTTCATGGGGAGCCCAGAAAATCCTTAGGGAAGGGTACAGTGGAAAAGAGGAGGTATGTGCAGGAGTAGAGGCTGTAACAAGCAGCACCCGGAAGAGAGCTGAGAGGCCCAAGAGCCGGTGAGAAGGGCTATGGGCACTGGGTCCCCGGTGGACATGGGAAAAGCAGTTGGTTTAAGCAGACCCTGGACTTTTTACATTTCCCAATGTTATGCATCCTCTCTGAGAACTGACCAAGCCCTTGATGAGTGGGAACGGGTAGTTCAGACTTTAGGAGGGACAACATGGCTTCTTAGCAATATTTCCCAGACTCCCACAGGCACAGCTACGAAGCATTTGGCTTCCTTGTGTGTTCTCTCTCTCTCTCTCTCTCTCTGACACACACACACACACACATACACACAAAGAAATAAGCAACAACGTGACCTTCTGTGCTCCTTTTGCTCTGGCCTACTCTTTAAGTAAACTGAAAAGACACCTTTCTAAACCAGCATCTCACCCCAGATAACACATGTTTTTATCCCGAAAGCCCCCCCATTCCTTCTCAATATCCCGCATTGCTCAAGTTTTCCAATATCTAGTCCTCTATAAATTTTATTTTTGTTCTTACGTTCTGATTCTCTCTCTCGCTCCCTCTTCCTCCCTCCCCATCTCCCTGCCACTA
This sequence comes from Cricetomys ansorgei, assembly GCA_026225945.1. Taxonomy (NCBI): domain Eukaryota; kingdom Metazoa; phylum Chordata; class Mammalia; order Rodentia; family Nesomyidae; genus Cricetomys; species Cricetomys ansorgei. Next base: position 4,584,088 of record JAMJFZ010001232.1, on the reverse strand, counting down.
ATTTATAAATCTCCATTGGGCTGGGAAGACTAGAATTATTTGAGTATGCTTCTCAGGCTCGTATCTTAGGTCTTTAAAACCGTTTGCTGCTGTGATCTGAGGTGGGATAAAGAGCCGGGTCCACGCTGAAACCGCCCCCTCACCGGCATGCAGTGAAACTCAGCCGACAGTTTGTTTTCTCCCTTTACAGGGAATTGCATTGTGGCGCGGGCTCTTTGATTGCTGTAGAAGACTTCTAGTCTGCAGCAGTTGTACAAGATGTGATAGGTGTGACGTTTTCATACATGCATATGATGCTTTCGGTCTCCTCTCTTATCCCCCCCGCCCAGCATCCTCCCCTTCCTCTCTCCAGCCTGTCTCCTTCCCCTTCATTTTATGTTACAGAGACACGGGGTATCTGTCTTCCGAGTCTACGGGCTTCTTGTTTTCATTGATAGAAGAAAGTTGCTGCTCTCTAGGATTTTTGACCCAAGTTAGACAACGAACAGGAAGTGGCGTATAAGAACCCACATTCGTTGTGGTTAATTTACTTCGCATTCTACACAATATAAAAGACGGTGTTTTGAGGCAGGGTCTCACTAAGTAGTCCAGCCTGGCCTCGAACTCACAGAGATCCACCTGTCTCGGCCTTCTGAGTGCTGCAATTAAAGGCATGTGCCACCACGGCCAGAAGAAGCATATTGTTTTAAAGAAAAGACCCACCCGAGGTATTCCTCAAGAAGAATGAGGTAAAGGCCAAGGGGGGGCGGGCAACATGGCTCAGCAGTCGAGAGCACTCGCTGCTCCGTAGTTGACCTGAGTTCCATTTCCCAGCTCCCAGAACCCACATGGCGGCTCCCAACTGCTGCAACTCCAGTTTCAGAGGATTCAGTGCCTTCTTCTATCCTTCCAGGACAAAATACACACACACATAAAAAATAAATCTTTTAAAAAAGCCAAAGGAATCTCTGTGTATTGAGTTCAAGATCACTTTGTCGAGGCCAGGGGTTATATATTACTTAATTTAAATTAATGATGATGTTTTATACACGCTACTCAATATAGCTAGCTCTCTGGTGGTCAGCTATGTAGCAGACTGGAGCCTGCTGTTTTTTTCAGACCAAACTTTCTTTTCTGAGCCTTTTCGAAAGAAATGTAAATGATGACAGTTCTTGCTCCACAGAGCGCCAGTGGGCATGCAGCAACTCGAATCCCTGCGGACACCTTTGTGTCCAGAGGCCTGATGAGCTCATGCCCTCTGAAGGAAGCATCTTGGGTCTGAGGATCACCCTTCTCGTGCTCTCTGCATGTGAACGGTCACCTCTGCGGACCATCCTCTCTGTGTGTGTGTGGGGGGGGGGGCAGTTTTCTATCGGAAAATTTTCCTGTTCTCTCTAACGTTTAACCTCCAGCAAGAACTGCATCGCAGGTCCTCTCTGCCAATGTGTTTTACATGTTGTATGGTGACTTTAAAAACTAAAGTCTGAGATTCTGAGAGTTCTGTTAAAAAAATACATCTCTTAGAAGAATTGGTGGGGGGGGACTTGGAAAAGTGGAATTATCAATTACAAGCTGGCAAACCTCTATGGATTATTAATTCAACTGTATGACTGTAGTTAAATAACTTTTATTAGGCAGACTAGGTTAGGTGGTTGAAAGCAAGAAAAAAATACTAAAAACATACAGCAGGTAGCAGTTTATGTGTCAAGAAAACTGAGAGAATGTCTGAAGCTCTGATGTCTAGCAGATAACACTTAAATCATTTTTCTCCAAACTTCAGTCATAAAACTTCAAAGAGTTATAGCCATAATACAAATTTTTAGACTAAGAAGTGGTGTTTGAAGTTATTTTATGGGATTTTGCTGTAAGGGCTCCAATTGATTTGTAGGAAGATAAAAGAAGGAAACTTATTTTCGAGGCTTTGTGGGAGAAGCAGCCCCCCTTCCGTCGGTCGCTCCGCCGACGCCTGCAGGGCAGGGCACTGTAGACTCTGGTATCCTATGCCTATATGCACTGAGCCACTCACCGCCTGCTGTTTGTGTTGTGGTTAAAATCTGTCATCCACTGGTGGTGATTTATTAAATGTTTAATGAAGGAAGACAAAAACTTCAAAAACCACAAACAGAAAAGTAGACCGTCGCATTAAAATATAATAACACATATTACATTTCCATTTTCCTTCCCAGTTTTTCCCTTGCTGAAAGCGATGAGGGCACCCCGGAACCCAGACAGTACAAAAGGAACGCGGAGGACTTGGTCTTAACAAAGGCTTCTGCTTCCCTTGTGCTTGGCTCCCTTTACCAAAGGGAGAAAATACATCTCTGTCCTGGAAAAACACACAATAGGCAAGCCTTGCTTACAGCCTCACACAGCTGTCTGTTTGAAGTCCAACCCCCCCCAAACCCCCCTCCACCATCCATGCAGAAGTGGATAACAGTTTTGAAGTGCTGTACCTACTATGTGCTATTTTATTTAAATGATGCTCTGGGGGCCTTTCCTCCTTCCATAAACACGAAATAATAAGATTAAAAAAAAAACAAAACAAAACAGCCACAGTCGTATCTGAAATACTGTTTTTAAAATAAAATCTGTTTGTCCCTCCTGAATCATCCAAGAGATGATTTCACTTTACACGTAAAACAAGTGTTGTATATCTCTGACCGAGCCTCCTTATGTCTCAAGCTAATGTCTGTTCTTTGTAGGGGGAAGGAGGGAAGGTTGGGTTATAGTTCCTATCGTTGTGCATACAAGACTCTGCTTGCGGATACGTTATTTCTGTCTCCTCAAATGTATCTGACGGCTTTCTGGGATCAACCTGCAGCCTTCACCGTTACTCATGTCTACTGATTGTCATCTAATTAATCCCTAGAATGAGGATTCCGACATCAAATGAAGAAGGAATTTTGAAGGTATAGGAGTATGGATTTGATTAGAAATATAAAATTCTAATACGACCCCATGACTGTCTCGATTGAGTTACAACGCTAAAAGGCCTTTCCAGTTGCGTCCACAAAATAATTGGTCATTATGTAATCAGAGATTATTGGAAGTGTATTTCTCCACGGATTTGACTGATGTAGACACAAGGTCAGAATTCAATAAAATGAAGCGATGTATCTGAGAGAGCGGTGACGGAGCAATTGGTCGACGGGTTCCTGTGTTCTCATTTTAGCTGTTGTCTAAGATACGGATTACAGACAGAGACCACACAACGAATCTAAGTGGGAGTTTTAGTTTCTGAAGTTTGGGTTCCTTAAATCATACACTCGTTACGTTTCCACAGGACACTTAACTGCGCATGCCCCGCGGAATGCGCGCGGGAACAGGTGTGAGGAGAGCGGTAAGGTCTCCACCCTCTGGTATTTTACAGACTAAATCCAGAAATAGCCAAAAATAAAGGCTATACAGTGTGAAGGGTTCCGTGGAAGCAAAAGAAATGCTAGCGTATGGAGCAGGGAGCCGACCCAAATCCGTGAGGGCAGCCTCCACCCCGCCCCCGCCCTGCACAACAAGGGCTGCGAGAATTCGCAACATCATAGTTTTATTTGACCAAATAACTTACTTGTGTGCGATTTTTTCCCCCCTGGTGCTAGCATATTAAATAAAATCATTTGTCCTTAGACATTAGAACTTGGACTACTTAGGGCTTGACAATAACTCTTGGGAATTAAGATAATGATGAACTACTGAATTAGCATTAGTTTGTTTTCTGCCACTAGAATAACATTCCCGACGCTGGGTACTCTTTGGAAGAAAGAAGTTTAATTAGCCGTAGTTCTGCAGGTTCAAGGGCACCTTGCCGCACCAGGTTGGCTCTGGCAGCCTCATGGCGGACGGCTTCCTAACAGAGATGTACAGACAAGGCAGAGTCCACACAGAACACAGGAGCCAGATTGTGACTCAGGCGCCTGTACTCAAGCTTTTATAACAAATCTCCCGACAGCTAACTTAGAGACCCAGAGGGCAGCGCTGCCAGCGACCCATGGACCTTCCCACTACCTTCTGAACTGTAGCAACAGTTAATCTGCTGATATCCCCCGCCCCCAAACAGAACTGCTAACATCTACCACTCATTGTTAAGACTTAATCTAGTGCATTTAAAGGTTGATTTAAACCAAGTGCTTCTGTCACGATATTGCCTAAGAAATGCAGGGACACAAAGCACAAGTTTATTTTTAGTTGTGTTAAAAATGGTTGTTTTGTGCACTGTTGGGAAAAGGGCTGCCAAGGCCTTGGCGTTTGTATTGTCTGCAGGTGTTGGCTTTATGTAAGGGATGTTTGATTGCTCATGATCTGCACGTGCTATCAGTAGAACACTGGAGGAGTTCTGTATCAATAAAAACCCCTAAGATGAGAGGTTCAGGGTTCCACTGTCCAGTATGGCGCTTGCCATGATGGTGGTTCCCTCTGCTTAGATCTGGGAGGGTTTGCACCCATGGGGAAAAACAGAAAGAAAGGAGCTATATTGTGATACTCTGTCTAAAAACTTTAAAAGGGAATTAGTTTATTATTCATTGAAGTATTTTATATACATTGTAAAGCCTTACATTGTTTCCATCCACTCAGAAGTTACCTGGGTCAGAACTATATTGCCACTTTACTTATCTTTTTATTCCTTCCCTCCCCTTCTGGCTAGGATATGAGAGCAGGGTGGCATGCCCAATGATCATCAGGTTTCCCATGTATAGCACGAATTTTAGATTTGAGAAATATGAAATACTGAACTAATCTCTCTGCTTTTCAGCTCAATCCCATTCTCCATGTTTTTAGCAAAGCTTGCGGGTTAAATTTGATAGTGGAGTTGAATTAATTCTATTTATTTATTGATTGATTGTGGACTTTTTGAGACGGGGTTTCTGTACATAGCCCTGGCTGTCCCGGAACGTGCTCTGTAGACCAGGCTGGCCTCGAACTCAGAGACCTGCCTGCCTCTGCCTCCTGAGTGCTGGGATTAAAGGTGTGCACTACCACCACCCGGCAAGGAGTTGAATTAATTCTATGTTTAAGGCTTCAACGTGTTTGACTGTATCACATACACCTGAATAATTACAAGCCCTGGTCTTTCCCTTTATCCCTAGATTAAGCTTGTATGCAAAGCCCTATCGTGTACCTTTCTTTGCCTCAAATGAGAAGAGTGATCATTGGCCTCTATTCGTTATCTGCTTATTGTTTATTACTAGAACATGATTTCTTTGAAATTTGTAGTGGTATACTACAATCTTTTACCCTCAATTTAGAGAAAAAGAAAGAAATGATAGAAAGAAATTTTTACTGCTTTCACAGGTGGCCTCAATAGAGAAAGAGAGAAAGGTAGAAATCTTCGCAGACTCTCTTAGGCTGTCCTAAGCTTGGAGAGGACTAGCTGACAGCGAGTCAGACTAGCGTCTCAGCTCACTATCTGCAAACCCAGTCTCTCCAACCAATGCTCTTCTATGCAAGAATCAATGCACTAACGACAGGCAAACCAACCAACCAACAACCAGCAACCCACCTTGGCTCTTGGGGCTTCAACCCTTTTGTTCTCTAAGCAAAAGGTCCCATAAATCCAAGTGGCACACAATCTTAATAACAAAACAGCTGCATATAATCAAATCATAGCCACAGGCATTGAGTATTCCAAATGAAACACAATCACCCACCACACCTGGGATGGGAAACAGACACCTAGAAACCTAGTCCAAATGCCATCTTACATTTCTAAAGAAACCAAAATAACAAAACCTTCTTCCAAGTGTTCCTCTACGGGGACAGAATGGACCCTACACATGGCAGGGAGTCACACTGACCTTGCTACAGCCATCTTGAAATCATTATGAAAGCATATTCATTCGACGTGACAAATTATAAACCAGACGTTGCTGAGCAGAAGCTGTTAGAATCTTTATGAAAGGGACCAGTCCTGAAGGACGTTGTCTTATCTTTATAAGGAAGAACAATTCCATTAATATTATATAATGAGATAGAACTGGTCTTGGGGAGAAAGCTAAGAAATAGCATTGTTCAAATCACATATAAAAAACATGAAAATTAGGGCTGGAGAGGTGGCTCAGCAGCTATGGACACTTGCTGCTCAGTCAAAAGGACCAGAATTCAAATGCCTGTAACTCCAGCTCCACGGGGGATGCCCTCTTCTGGCTTCTGAGGGTACTTGCACTAACAAGTGTGCATACACACACAGACACACCGGCAAAATAAAATCTTTAAAATGAATAGAAAATAAAACTGGAAAGCATAAAAAAATAAATAAATCTGAAAGAGCTCTGTGCAAGAGCTAGCAAGCAAACCAGTGCCAGAAAGTCAGTAGCATTTCAATATGCAAAGGTGGGCACACAGGGTCCCAGGGCACAAGCCCACTACAGGATGAAACACACAGAAATGTGTAGGTGAACATTAGTAACTTGGAACTAGACTGGTAGCAGAATAAACATATCCAGCCAGCTGCTTCACAGACATGAGCAATGATACCAGCTGACACGCAAAACAGACAGAGGAACATCACAGGGCCCCACCCCAAGATAAAGAGCCATTGGTAATTAATGATTCCTGAGAGAGGGAGAAGAAGTCTTCCCTATGTTGAGTCCCTTGGGTGGTTTCCCAATATCAAGTTGT
>JAMJFZ010001232.1:4522500-4572500 GCA_026225945.1 Cricetomys ansorgei | reverse complement strand
AGCTGGTCGCCTATAGCCTGAGCTAAAGTGCTTACCCAGAAGAAACCCATAGAGGAAGTGGACACAAAGTCCCGCCCCCAGCCAAGAAGCTATTTGCAATTGACAGTTGCTGGGAGAGGGAAAATCTGTTTTTTCAGTGAGTGACATCAGGGACAACCACACTCCAAGGCCAGCTAACCCAAAACAGACTCCGTGGGTTTTTGGGTGCTTTTCTGTTTTGTTTTGAGAGAGAGAAAGAACGTGAAGTTGGGTGAGTAGAGGGGAGAGAATCTGGGAGGAGCTGGGGGAAGAGAAAGAAGACGATCAAAACGAGCAAAGAGAAGAAACGAGAAAGAATATGATCGACTTTAAAAAAGAAACACCCAGGGTCTCTGTTTACTCGTTTAAAAAGGAAGAAAAAGAAACCACGGAGTAAACACCACATTTCATAAGTAAACAAGCAATCTCTCTCCTCGCAGCTTCTCCCTCCCTCGGTATTCATTGGTGATCTTGGAGCATGTTTATGCAAAAAACCACGATAGACTTTACACGTGGAATCTCATAATCCAATGTGTACTACTTCACAGGCCTCGAATTTTATTTTCTTCCCCAATACACATACCTTCATCTCATTCTGTGCAAATGAAACTTAGTATTCCTGACTCAACACGCTTCCACTCCTCCGGACCTGCTGTTTCTGTATAACCTGGGATGCCTCTCTTTCAAGTGCTCATAAATTGTTAATTCTCACCTTATTCTTTTTCTCCAGGCACTTTCCCTTAGCCCACAGAGTCCTGTCGTTGAGGTCTATTTCCTTTTGTAAATGTTCTGGAAGTGGAATTGAATAGAGCCATCATTTAGTGGCTACGTTGTCTGACACGTGGCCGCGGCTCATTTCAAATTGAGAATTCCAAGAATGAACGGCTTCTCTTTTTCTTTTCTTTTTTTTTTTTTACAGAAATTTTTAATTTCTTCAATATTTTCGTCAGGAGTGTCTGAAATAAAAATACGATTGAACCCCATCCACGATCATCATCATAGAAATGGGTTTAGTAGAAAACTGGTCAGACGATTTCCCACTTTCAACAGTGAACAGTTGCCACTCGTAAGGTAGACAAGCCCAGAGGATCTGCTCAGAATGCTTAAAATACGGCATGTAACACGACATGCCCGTTCACAGGGCTCTGGAGCACTTGGGAAATATTATGTGAACTTCTTGATTTAATCATACGAGACAAACACGAAAGTCCCACCTGTGCCTCTGAGGACCATGCACCCTTGAGAAAATGTCTGATTCCTTCATGAAGAGCAATCTTCCCCCAGCAGTCAAGTATCCTGTGTCATGTGATAGTGAACTTTGTCAAAGGAATAGGAAGTCAAGCTAGCAGTATCAGTGTCTGATTGCAATCATCCAGCTGACGAGGATGTAATTTGGAATCTGGAAGCTTTCTCTTTGCAGTATCATAGATACCAAAGCCGGCAGCTCTGAGGATGATAATTCCGTGCACCGACACACTGAAGTCTTAGTACAGGCCCTGATCCCATCAGATTGTAGATCTTAGCAAAGCAGTCAACGGGGCCTTTGGATTCCCTTCAGCTTCAGCTTTTGCCCACGTCAGCTGTTAGACAGGTGTGGGCAAAATTAAGAGGGAGGCACAAAGCACAAGGATGTGGCCCCCATGGCAGCACCTGATGCCGGGTTCCCTGCAAAGTGGTACCCAGAGTGGGTCCTCTGCTCCATACCACCCAGGAAGATCCACTGGTAAATACCAGCTGGTATTTATCTCCGATGGCTGAGTTGAAACCTGGGTGGGGAAGCATCTGGTGACAGTGGCCAGCTTACCACGCCAGAAAAACAGTTGTGAACCACAGTCTATGAGGCCTTTGTATTGGTTATCTGCTGTTATTCATTGGTTGGCATGCTGTCCTGCAGCAGCAGCTTGACCTGTTGGATGGGGGGGGGGCCTGGGGGGACCAACAGCCTTGAAGATGACTGCAGTTCTTCCGATTGCCAGGAAGTCCTTGGCAAAGACACAATAACTTCTATCATGGAAAGAAAAAGGAAAGACAGAGAATATGGGACAGGACGGGCTGCAACCGGCTTTGACTCCTGGGCTCTGAGCAGAGGGTTTTCCTTTTGAAGTGATTCAGAATCATAGCTGATATATTGCTGTATTTAATGCACGAGCTCCAGAAGAAGCAGCTAGATAAGTACACGCACTTTACTTTGTAAAATAATTGTGTCTTGAAAATGTTCTGTAACTGCAAACTTAAATGTTCTTGAGTCTACCTTGAAGAGCGTTATTCTGCTCAGTGGAACAAAAATCTCCCCATGTTCAAATACACATCAATAGAGAAGAGCTTACAATCCAAGTTTCTAACAATGAGCTCTCCCAAACTGAAAATATTCTTTGAAATATTTCTAGAAGTAAAAACTTAAAACGTGCAACGATTCTCATGAGAATGATCAATAGGATTTCAAAAACCTTGAGATAATTGGGAAAGTTAAATTTCAAACATCTTTAATTAGAGACAATTAAAGATTTAACATACATCCTTGAATTCTAGAGACCTGCACGTAGTTTCTACTTTAAAAAAATATTTCAGTCTTGATTAGTTGATGTATTTATTAAAAGTAGTAGCCTTTGGGCTGGGGAGAAGGCTCAGCTGCAGATGACAGTCATGTAACTCAGACCTGAGTCTGGACCCCAGAACCCATGTGAAAAAACCCAGCATAAATGTACATACATGCTATCTCTGTGTTGGGGACGCAAAGGCCAGAGGATGCCTGCTGCTTGTCTAACTAGTCTAGCCAGATTGGTGAGCCCCAACTTCAGAGAGGGACCCAGGCTTAAAAAGTAAAGTGGTGAATGACTGAGGAAGAGATCTGATGTGGATGTCTGGTTTAAACATACACACCCACACACACAAACACACACACACACACACACACATTCACACATGTGCACACATGCACACATGTACATATATGCTCACACATGTACACACGTGCACACAAGTACATTCACACATGTACATACAGACATGCACATGTACACACACATGTACATACACATATACACGTGCACATGTAAACACACATGCACACATGTGCACACATGCACACACGTACACATACTCACACATTTACACACACACACATTTATACATGCACACACACTCACACACATTCACATTCCCCCACAGGAACACATATTCATATAAAATAATAAATTTTCCCTAGTTTCAATAAAGAAATAAAATACAGTATAAGATATTGTCAACACCACACACGGCACATGAATAGAACTTGAAGCATCTGAAGTATTTCCTATCAGCTACCCAACATTTGCCTCATGCACTATCATTCTTTTATTGCATATGCTCCTGAAATTATGTCAGGTATTTTCAAATGAATATGTCTTGTTTACTAGCTTATAGAAAGCATTTAACTACGTAAAGCTTACAGGGAAACACCATGGCCATATTTAAAAACAGCTACACAGATCAAAGCAGAACACATGCTTGTAATGAGCAAAGTCACAGGGCGCACGGCAGAGGTCCGTGTTGTCGGTGTCACAGGGCACACGGCAGAGGTGCGTGTGGCTGGTCTCACTGGAACAGACAGGGTCAAATTCTTAAGTGTTGATTTATGCTTCCCGTGATGTTGCTGGCAGATCCCCTCACTCTTCAAAGTCCAGGGAGCTGCTGTTCTGACTCAGTTTCAAATCTCAGAATTGGGAGCTCTTGGTCGTAGCACATCAAGAAGTCTGTGTTGTCCAAGGATATTTTTGGTGCTGGATTTGTGTTTGGTTACAATGTTTCATTTACAGAGTTTTCACACTGGTGATGGCACCTAACCCACTGGCGGTGGGTGGAAAGCTTTTCTTTGCAGTTTGGTTAGAAAACTTCAGTATTCTACACAGGTTTGGCTCCCCAGCCAGGAGCTCTGATGGCTCCTCTCTAATATCTTGTTTGGACAGCTGATAACTTCTGAGTGAAGACATACTCACCAATGCCAGTGTTTTTTTTTTCCATTTTAGCCCATGTGTAGGTAGGTGCACGTGCAAAAGCTGAAGCCAATCACTTTTGCACCTTATTTATTGAGGCAGAACCTCTTAATCAACCCCAGAGCTCAGCTATATGGTAGCTCGCTTGGAGATCCATCTTCCAGGGCTGGAGTCACAGGGAGGCCCCGGCATTTGTACGGATTTCTGGGGAATCTGAATTCTGGTCCATAATATTGGACATCAAAGGCTTAAATACTCAGTCACCTCCTCAAACTCACCAATGACGTTCTTGAAACTAAGAGATTATCACAAGTTGGAGATAATGGAAGGAACATGTTTCATGTTCAAAGTGATGGGAAATATGATCATGTCATAAAATTATTAAGATAATCATGATACACGCGTGAACGGGAAAACTACTCCTGGAGAAACAGACACGACGCTAGCGGTGAGGCTGGGGAAGGGCTGACTTCAGTCAGCTGGCTCGATTCTTGAGAGGAAGTAGAGGAAAGGTCACGCACAAGCAGGCCCAATCAAAAAAAGCGTGAATTTCTATCGAGAAAATTGGGACATAAGGCCCCCAAACCCTGGTTCCTTCTTCAAGAAGGACCTTGTCATCTGAAGAGCAGATGGATGTGCGTCTCACAGATCCTTACTAATTAACTATATTACCTAAATGTAGCCAATAACCCTAACATTCATCACCCAGCCTTATGAACGGGTAATCTCAGGAGTCTAGAGACGTCTTTCTACCCGCCGGGGGACGTGAGCGTTGTAAAGAAGTCACTTCAAACGAGGACTTTTAAGCTAACGAACGTCAGCCACACTGCGGGTGTGGACACTTTCTTAGCACTCTAGCAGAGGGAGGGTACCAGAAAAACACCGAACACTTGAAAGAGGGTACCAAGAAGCCACACGGAGAGGGAAAGGCCACAGGGAGCAAGGCAGGGAAAGCCATGGAAAAATGAACAAGACTGAACAGTTGGCTCTTTGTCTTCTGCGAGTCCGGCCATTGCATGGCTCAGCCCAACACTCCACGCACACCTTCAAAGCACTGTTTGTTATCCGGTTTCATTGTCTATGAATGGAGGTAATTCCTGTATTCTACCCAGAAAGCAGCAGGTGGTTCTACTAGTGCAGTGGTTCTCAACCTTCCTAAGGCTGTGACCCTTTAACACAGTTCCTCATGGTGTAGTGACCCCCAAACCATGACATTATTTTCATTGGTACATCATAATTGTAATTTTGCTACTGTTATGAGTTGTCATATAAATATCTAATATGCAGATGGTCTTAGGTGACCCCCCTGTGAAAGGGTCATTTGACCCCCAAAGGGGTCCTGACCCACCCGTTGAGAACCAAATACTAGAGGATAATTTTTAAAACATCTTTAAATTTTATCGCCAATTGGGATAATTATCAGTTGACAACGAACCACTTCTGTGTTTAAAAAACTACTTTATTGATTATTGAGAATGTCTGTCTGTGGGTAAGTCCCAAAATCTTTCTCAGCTTCCTACATAAGTAAAGTCCATAATTAAAGCTGCCTCTCTCATCTCTTCTGGCCTTGGGCTTTTTCCAGTAAAACACAGACTGAGACAAGGTTCCACTCACTCGATAGTCGCTGCCAAAAACACACAGCGGTCAGTTTTGACCAAGCCAGCACCAGCCTGCAAGCTCGCTGCCGACAGACGCTGTGGAGACGATATCAAAACACATAACCCTGAGTATTTCATCAGTCCTGGGGAAGGAAGAAACAGGCAATAAAAATAATTCTCTTCCAGATTAAAGGTCTGTCTTGGAGGGTTTCTGTGAGCCCTTCTATGATTAAAACCGAAGCTTTGGCTCCTCACAATCTCAGACATTTCCACAACGAGGAAGGTCAGGAAGATGGGTCCACGCGTCTCTACAGAATTTCTGAACCCAGCTGAGGGAGTCTGTAGAGGAATCCTATAGTCCCAGGATTGTGATTTTCAGGGTTTCATACTTCTTATAATCCGATGGTGACCAACCCGTGTAATTTTCAAAGCATACCTACATAGAGGACTGGTTCAAAGAAAAATATCTTTAACTGTCTGAGTCTGTAGAGGAATCATTCATTTGTCCCTGTCTGCTTGATATTAGATCGAACAGCCTTAGCCCATCTTAATTAACACAGTCATGCTGGTATACGTACAAGTGCTTCCAATTACTTTTCTTTGGAGTCCTTTAAAATGTGTATCGGTAGTTGCTCTCCTAAGTCTCGGGAAAGTTACTTTCTTTGTCTCCACAGAAGCGAGGAAGTCATCTTCATTTCCACGTACAATAAATCAATCAACATTTATGGAACACCTATTTTGTTGTGGGCCCTAGGCTAGGCAATGTGGTAGATACAATGATGAATAAGATATGATCTCTGCCCTCAAGGCAAGCCAGACTCTTAGACAAAAAGGCACCGTATGATACAGGGCAGCATATGATAAGTGGTAAATGAGCGACATGGGAAATCTTTCAGAGGAGGGACGAGATCGTTTTTGGCCTGGGGTGGTTATCCAGGGCCTCGGGGACAGTGTAGAAAATGACCTGGCCCTTTGAGAATCGCTGGTTTCAGATAGCTAAGCAGAGAAGAGGAGAGCAGCTGGCAGAGGGACAGAGAGAGGCCGGGTGGGTTGCTTACCAACGGGGAAGGGATGAACAGCCCTGTTCTCCGTGCCAAGCTGGGCACAAGGCAAGGCTCCAGTCTACTCCTCAATCAAAGATGCTAACTAGCAGACACTAACACCAGAGGGGGCGACACACCCTCATTTGCACCTTAAGTGCAGCACTATGGGCCTGCCTTCCAGCTTCAGAGACAGCCACAGAGGAGATGGCTCCCAGGAAGCCACCCTTCCACACGAAGGCAGAGCCATGGGGTGGGCGGAGCCTCCGAATCCCACCAGAGTCAGCAAATCATTCTTTCCCCAAGCCTGGGGATTCTCGCCTTTCAAATGAGATATTTGAACTAGATAATCTCTGAATTTCCCAGTTTTTATTTTCGATGTGTCTGCCAAGAACCCTCTTTTAATGTCAGCACGCCCGCTAAGCGGATGAAGCTAACTTGGAATGCTGGATTATTCCATTGGATTATTCTAAATAGCAATAAAAATGAAAGACAGTTATTTTTATATATGATATGCTTTAAACACCATGTTGTTTAATGAATGGTTAATATCAGAATTTGGGTTCAAATTCTAGTCTGCCTTCTTAGTATCTTTATGGCACTTTTTGCGTAGATCTCCTGTCGACAAGTCTTGTCTCATTAAAGATGAGACCCACATAGCTTCGGGTGACCCTGAACTCCTCCTTCTGGGATGGGCTCCCCAACACTCGACTTGGCAAATTTAATTTTTTAAGCCTGAGCTCTCTTTATATGTGAAAAGCAGGTAGACACGACAGCTATAGATTACGGTTTACTCTAAGTCACGTGTGAACAGGCTTAGCGCGGTACCCAGGGCCGCCGGAAGTACTCCGTAAGCGTCAGCACCTCTTTCATCGTTACTGATGCAGTGCTCATTGATGCGTGCCTCCAACCGGACTTTGGAGAATTCAGAAACACGGGAATTAAGAATGCAGGCAATTATAAACCTGCAGGGGCGGGTGCGCATTCCAGGCAGACAAAGTGACGGAAACCTGGGATGTGTGGAAATTTAAGGGACAGAACGAGTCAGGTTTCAAGCGGGAAGGAGTGAAGAGCCTGGAGATAAATGATTGAAAACACATGCCCAGTGAAAGGCAGAAAGGCAGCAAAATAGAGTCACTGTCGCCAGCCCCCCGGGAGGAAGCCCGCAGTTATGAGATGACACTGTTCCAGACGCCTGATGATTAGAAAGGTGTTAGCCAATAAGGAGGAATGAGGGGGGAAAAGAGGGCTCGAGGGACTGAAATTTGATTGAAGATCTTTGAAACCTAGACATCTACATCACCTGGAAAGCTGTCACCTGGTGTCCTTGCCAGGCAAGCCTATTGGAACCAGAGGACTGCTGAGCGCGGGGTGGGGGTGGGGTGCGGGGGTTGGGGAGGGATGAAAGAAGAGGGTGACCAGTGCCCCCTCAGAGCCCGAAGCAGATCGATCCAAGTGAAGGAAACTATTTCTAATGGGCTGACTCCCTGGGGAAGAGATAGCCTTCATTCACATCCCAACGGGACAAGGCATCCCCCCCCACACACAACACACCGTGGGGTACACCCGCCAGCTGGAGGGGAGCCGATGAGGCTGTTTCCTGTTTGCAGTGCAGATACTGACAATTGCAGCAGTCTTTCCGTGGGGATGTCACTGTCGCTCAGAAGGAACAGCGTGTTGGATGAAATCGGTAACGTTTGTGTGGTGCTGCGCTTGGCATAAATGGAGCGTGACATCAATGTTTGCTAAATAAACGAATTTAGAACATCCAAAGATATCTGGCAACCAAATCAGAAATCACTAATTTTGCTTCAGGGTTTCCAGAGAAAACCCACTTGCTGACTGGTGGGGCAATCAGCTATATAAAAAAAAATCAAGCCGAGGCGATTCTTTTAAAACAGAGCGAGGGCCATGCTGTTGACCTCACCAGTCTTGAGACTGGAGGTCAGTGTAGAGGACCCCACCGCCAGGTAGCAGAGCACAGTGCAAAGTTTTAGGAAGAAAACTATTGCTGCTGGAGCCTACGGGCTGCCAGGCCCCTCTTGTCTCCAGTAAATCTTCAGTCTGCCCCTGCTGAGAGTGCACAGGTAACTATGACCCCGGGTTTCTCTGCAGCAGCTCAGTAGCTAGCACACGGCGGCAGGCCGTCTGCAGCGCTGCCCCGGATATTCCTGGAGAGGTCTGAGGAGGACCCCTCTCTTCCACAGGGAGCAGCTCCAGTGTCTTCTTCCTGTTCACTGCCTGCTCGGCTTCCACCTCCGAGGAAAGCTGGCTTTTTAATTGGTCTCTCCCACTTCCCAAGGTTATACGGTTTTGTCTTCATATTCTTCTTCAAACAAAACGGAGGCAGCTCTGTGCAGGTTTCTTCGTCTTCATCGCTCACGGAAGTTTCGATGTCCTATGAGTGACTGGGTAGATTTCAACTTACACGATTGGGCCTTTACCCCAGACATTCTTCTGAAGTTTCAGAATGTTTAAATGACCGCATTTCAAGTCCGAGGTCCATAGGAAGTCAGCGTGGTAGAAACCTGGTTGAAAGAAGGAGGGTTCAACAATGACCATAGCCAAGGTTTTGTTCACAAGACACCCATTTGAGCTGTCTCCTTGTTCTGCAGAGGGGAGCTGAACTATTATTATGCTTGCAAACATAAATAGGGCAGTCGCTGTTCCTGATACTGCATCACGTTTCGTGATAAAGTAACAACCCCGATCCAGGACTTTGAAAGGCACAAGCTCTCTGTTTCCTACCGTTGAACCTGATGTTCATAAAATACGATTGGCGGCTTATATTTTCCACTAGTTCGGATGGGTTCTTTGTTTTGTGTGAATCTCCTTGTGTGTTACGCAGTTCGTGAATCTTTTCTCCCAATCCGCGGGCAGCTACCTCACTCTCTCGGCCATTTCCTTTACTGCGCAGAAGTTTCTTTCAATGCGGTGCAGCCGCATCGGCCGGCTAGTTCGATCTCAACTTGACACAAGCTAGAGTCATCTGGGAGGAGGGAGCCTCAGTTGAGAAAAATGCTTCCGTAAGATCCAGCTGTAAGGCATTTTCTTATTTAGTGACTAATGGAGGGCCCAGCCCCCTGGAGATGGAGCCATCCCTGGGCCAGTGGTCCTGGGTTCTGTAAAAAGGCGGGCTGAGCAAGCCGTGGGGAGCAAGCCAGTAAGAAGCACCCCTCCATGGCCTCTGCATCAGCTCCAGGTTCCTGCCCTGTGTGAGTTCCTGTCCTCCCCGCTTTTGATGATGAACTGTAAAACGGAACTGTGAGCGAAATAAACCCTTTCCTCCCCGTGGTGCTTTGGTCCTGGTGTGTCATCGCAGCAATGACAACCCGAAGACACCACACTTGTTTAATCTTCTTTCTGTCACATACACATTTGGTAACATGTCCAAAACCTCTCCACAGTGTCAAGATGTTTCTCTTCCACATGTTTCTCTAGGAGGTCTATGGCTTAAGGTCTCGTGTTTCGGTCTTCAGCCAGTTTTGATTTGCTTTTTATATATGATGTAAAAGAAATATCCTGAGTAGATATTTCTTTAAAGAAGACGTAAAACTGGCATACGGCCGTATGAAAAGGTGCTCACTAATCATCAAGGAAATGCAAATTAAAGTTAAATGAGATGCCATTTCACACCTGTTCAAATGGCTGTTATCGAAAGGCCAAGTGTAGCTGTACACTCTTGTTCACCAAGAGAGACAAGGAGGCAGTCTCACATGCGCAAACCCTGTCAGACCTCAGCAGAGGGAACCACCGTCATGGCCAGCGCCATACTCACAGTGGAACCCTTAAGTGTCTGAGCTCAGGTGTTTTTATTGATACAGAACTCCTCAGGTGTTCTACTGATAGCACGTGCAGATCATAAGCAATCAAACATCCCCCACAGACATCCAACACCTGCAGACAATACAAAACTCCAAGAACCTAGGCAGCTCCTTTTCCAACAGTGCACAAAAACGTTATTTTAAGTATAACAAAAAATAAACTTCCCCCACAGACAAGAGGTAACAAGTATTGATCAGAGTGTGGGGAAAAGTGACCTGTTTGTACTACTGATAGAAGTGTAGAAGTATAGATTGGTGCAGCTACTCTGAGAATAATATGAAAGGTCCTAAAGAGTCACTATATATGACCAGGCAATCTTCTCTCTAGATACATACTCAAGGGGAAGAAGAGCATCTCCTTCCGTGGTACTGGTGCTTCATATTCAAGGCAGCTGTTATAAAAGCAAGGATGCAGAAACTATATAAATGTCTGTTGACATTTGATATACAACAGACTATTAGTTAGCTTTAAAAAGGTAGATCATACCATTTGTGGTAACATGAATGACGTACATGTATTATGTCAAGCACAAAAAATATTACTTGATCTCATTTACATGTGGGATCTAGAACAGAAAGGCTACGCAGACAACAAAATTATAGAGAATAATTGCCAGAGTCATGGAGTGTATAAAGGGATGTGGAGGTCAAGGTTCAAGGTTCAAGGTTCAAGGTTCTAACTATGTAAGTCTAGAGCTCTAGTTATAGCATGGAACTATTGCTAATAACGTTGTGGGGTATTCACCAGAGAAGACTGCTCAGGTGTTGGTTTAAACCAATGAAATTCTTTAACCAGCTGGTGACTTTAACCAGTTTGGGATCCCAGTGTAGCCCCCAGCCTTTCTCAGGCTGAGCTTTTAAGCACAAAAACCATGTCCTGGGTTGGCATACATCAGTTAACCAGAACAGTTAGCCAGAAGCAGAACTAAAGAAGCTAAAAGCAAGGTTAGTACATTTAGAGATTTTTCCCAGAACTATGTGGACTTCGGTAGATTAGGTTTTTGTTGAAGTTTTGGCAGGTGGTGATGTCTACATGCTGAGTCTTACAGCCTGAATGGCACTTCCATCATGGAGTCAGCTGTACTGAGGACTCAGGGCCTCCTAAGGTCTAGGGCCCTGTTATGCTAAAACTGAAGTACAATGGAAATCTTACAAGGGTAGATTTTAGATACTTTTACCACAAAAACCATCACTGTAAATTGATAAATATGGTGGTGTGCTGTGATAATCACTATGCTATGCATATGTATCAAAATATGACACTGTGCAGCTTAAATCTTATTAAATGACCCCAAAACAACATTTCTACTAGATTAACCAGCTTTAATGTCTGTGTCTGTATATGTGTGTGTGCATGTGTGCATTGTGTGTGTATGTGCACTGTGTGTGTGTCTGCATTGTGTGTGTGCAAGTGTGTATGTGTGCGTACTGTGCCTGTGTGCATTGTGTGTGCATGTGTGTGTGTGTGCATGTGTGCATTATGTGTGTGCATGCGTGTGTATGTGCATATGTGTGTATGCATGTGTGCATTTTGTGTGTGTGTGTGCGTTGTGTGTATGCAAGTGTATAAGTGTGCGTGCTGTGCCTGTGTGCATTGTGTGTGCATGTGTATGTGTGTGTGCATGTGTGTGTGTGTGCGTGTGTGCATGTGTGTGTGTGCCGTGTGCATGTGTGTGTGTGTGTGCATTGTGTGCAGGCATGTGCACACATGTGCACATGGTGGCCATAGGTTGATGTTGGACGCCTTTCTGAGTCACCCCTACCTTATGTTTTCAGATGGGCTCTCTCAACAAACCTGGTACTCTCTGATTCTTTAGACTGGCTGGTCAGCAGGCTACCAGGATGTGCCTATCTCTGGCCTCCTGTACTATGAGCACAGATACACATGAGACCATGCCAAGCTTTGATATGAATCCTGGGGACCCAAACCCAGGTCCTTATGCTCACACAGCGCCCTTTGCTAACTGAAGCCCAGCCTCAGCTCTGATGACCTTTGACTGTCTTGTCACAGTTTCCCCGTAAGGAGAGCGTGGTTTCTCCCGCAGCTTTTAGGGCTTTGTTTAGCTGTTTTAACCATCCACCACACAGAAAATTTTAATATTCATTCATGTTTATTATGAAAATAGTAAAATATTACAAAGGTTCAATAGACTCGTTCTCTGCCTGGCCTTTGCTCATAAACAGAAGTCTTGAACACAATTGTGAACGCTGTACGATTTAATTTCGTACCCACTTTCGCTTTTAGCACGAATGCACTTCTATAGGACTGTGCATTCACCGTACACTCTGAGCCACAACCCGAGCACATCTGTACGGCTGGATTTCTGGTGGTCTCTTAAGTCTTTGCCATTTAAATAACACTAAATATATTATTGCGTTGTCTAACCATTATAAATAGTGAAAGCCCGTGGGTTTTTTTTTCCCCCCTTCTGTGCGTGTCTTTAGGATAAACTTTGTACTGAGCTTCTTGGTACAAAAGATCAGGGTCTTTTTTTTTTTTTCATATTTCCAAGTTTCTTCTTCAAAATATCACCTAACTTTTTACTGCAATTGTAAAGGTCAGCACACACCTTCTAGTCCGCTTGTCAGGGTTTGGAATTAATCTTTTAGTTTCTGCTACCAATTGAGGTTGAGCACTTTCTCCCGTTGTTCTAGTGACAATTGCTCCTATAGATCTGCATCAGTTCCAGATGCTGATGACGCCATGTGTGCTGAACCTTGGGCAGACAGTTTTCCTGGAAGCCCCAGCAAGCCCTGGGCTGTGAAATGTTTCTTAAAATGTGTGCTCTTGTTCCCATTAGAAGTGTCTTCAGGTCGCAGATATTTGAGTGCCACCATGTTCATGTCCAGGTCTTGTGCCTGTGCGTGCATCTAGGATGACGTTTGTTGTCATGGGGTTTGATCCCGTGAGTATTTCCTGCATCCGGATGCTGCTGTGGCCTTGGCGTAGTGGAAAGGGACTACCAACAGCTATGATTTTTCTACCTAAATTTGGTTTAAAAAAAAGTGAAAGACATTCTGAAAACTTCTATTTTTCTCTCCTCATGTTGAAATAGGGAAACCTTTCGATATTGTTGGCTTCTCCCCAATAATGCTCGAAATATAACATCTTTTGAGATACACTTTAAAGAGAAGAGTCATTATGTAGAAACACGCCCCACAGGCCCCAGCCAGTGCCTGCTCCCCCAGAGCTGTGCTGAGCTCCCCGCCTACACCTCTCACCCGCAGCTGCTTTCATTCTTCACGAAAATGTTGCTACTGTAATTTCTTTTCCTTTCCTTTTAAATTTTTAACATAAACATGGTTTTAGAAAGACACTGCTGTTGTAACTGGGATTGCATTGAATATAGGATTAAGTCTGGGGAGAATTGATCTGAAAAATATTGAATTTTTCAATTCATACATAGAGTAACTAATAATTTCTCAACAACTTTCAATAATTGACTGGTATTTTTGTTGTTTTTTTACTGTATGTTTTAGATTCTGATGCTATTAAAATATTTTAAGAACTTCACGTCTCAATTAATGATCAAATACAAAATTGAAATTTTTATTAAATATTAAAATGATTTTTATTTCTGCGGGTTGGATTCTCGTGACTTTGCTGATGCCCTCTGTCTTGGCAGCCTAGTATCAATCATTATCAGTTTTGGGTTATCTGGGATTTTCCGTGAAGCTTCTAAAGTTGTCTGGGATAGGAGCCGCACCTCTTTCCAGTATGTGTTCTTCTTGGCGTACGAGTCTAATGAGATCCGGGTAATTAGGATGGGGAGAATGAAAAACTTTCATTTCTTATAGGAAGTGACTCGATGTTCATCAATTTTCTTGATTATCTTCAAAGAAACAGATTTTGGCTTTATTGATTTTCTATAATTTATTGTTTCTTTCACTGAGTTCATCTGTTTTTTTTTTTTGTTTGATCCTCCCTTTCCCGCCTCTCCTGTCAGTCTCGTTGTGTAGCTTGCGCGGGCTGGAAACCTGCAATGTCCCGGTCTCGGTCAGGGTTTTACTTATTTTTATTATTGTTATTTGCAAGTTCCATGCATTTCTATGCGGTATTATTGATCGTATCCATTCACCATTACGTCCCCTCAACTCTCCCGAGTCTCCTCCTCCCCCCAGCCACGTGACTTCTTTATTTATTTTTGGTTATTAATAACCCACTGAGTCCAAGGTGTGCTGCCCATATGCACACGGTTCCGAGGCTATTCAAAGAGTCGTGGTCAAGCTAATAGCAGCCACGTCCTCAAAAGAGAGTGATTACCCCTCCCTCGGCAGCCGTCCACTGCCAATAGCGCCTCCCCGGGCTATCAGGTCCCCTCCTCCTCCGTGCTGAGGTCCTGACTGCCATGACCTTGTGCGAGTCCTACGCTCGCTGTGAGTTATGGGTGTAACAGCCACATCGTGTCCAGAAGTCAACATTTCACGGTTCTCCTCCATCTGCCAGCCCTCACATTCTTCACATCCCCTGCTCTGTAAGGATCCCTGGGCCTCGGATGCTGGGGGTTAGCATAGATGCCTGGACCACAGCTGAGCACCAGAGTTAGTTACTCTGTTCTTCACAGTGGAGCTTCTGGCCAGAACTCGGAGCAGCACCAATCTCCTTGGGTCTGTGAGTTCTGCCACCTTCAACTCCTCAGCCTCCTGAAGGTTCAGATGTCAGGTCTATTTTGAACTTCCCTTTGTAATTACTTGGATTTAATGTGTGCTTCTTTTCCAACCTTAAATGAAAGTTGGCTGAATGAGTGAGTAGTTAGATAAAAGTCTGAAGCTCTAAAAGTCTCTCACTACGTGTTGGTTTTGCTGTATCATAAAATGTTGAAACACCGTATCTTATCTTCAGTAAAAATATCTTAATTTCCCTCATAATTTCTTCTTTGATGTGTGAGGCACTTAAACATGAGACCTGATTTCCAATAGTTGTGATTTCTAAGTCATCTCTCTATTGCAGGTTTTTTAGCTTACTTTCTTGAGACCGTAAGTATATTCTATGTGATCTGAGTAATTTAGATTTATGGATGGGGGGTACTGGAGATGTAGCTCAGTTGGTAAGGTGCTTGCTCAGCCCATGGGAGGCCCTGGGGACAATTGCCAGCAACTGTGCATGCATGCCTTTCATTCTAGCACTGCAGGGTTTGAGACAAGAGGATCAAGAGGTATTCCCAAGCTGTGTAGCCTGGGCTGCGTAAGCCCTTGCTGCAAAAAAGAAACTACTGGGAGTTGTCTTCTGGCCCAGAATAGAGCCTATCTTGGTTGCACCATTTGCACGTGAGAGGATTCTGTTCTTACAGTCCATAGTCTGTTGAGTGTATGCTAACTAGGTTCAATTAGATGACAGTGTTGTTCAAAGTCTCCATACTTTTACTGATTTTTTTTTGGTTATTACTGAGAGAACAGCACTGAAGCGTTCAGTTGTGATTGCCTATTTTTGTATAATTTTATAGAAATTTGCCCTATGTATTTTGCAGTACTGCTACTGTGCACCTACATATGTGCAGCTGTCTTCCTAGGGGAGTATCTCCTTTGCCCTTACGCAAGGCCCTTTTATCTCTTGCCGGTCCACTTTGCTGCTATTTCCAGTCCGGCTTCCTGCGGTTATTGCTACTGCTTCTCCGGAAGACTTTCATCCTTTCTGTGCTTCCATATTTAAGGCAAATTTCTTGTAGACAGCATAGAGTTGAGCTTGCTTCTTATTTAATAGAGATGAACTCAGAGTTTAGAGGGTTTATATTGACTGTTACCACGATACGCTTGCCTTTCCTTTGGCTGCTTTGTTGTTGTGTTTCTTTCTATTCTCCTCTTTCATTTTTTGGTATTGTAGCTTGTCATAACTCTTGGCCATTATTGGTATCTTTTAATTAATCAATCAATTAAGGTTTTGTTCCTGGGTGTACACCTTCATCAGTTTTTCTTTGAATAGTCATGCATCATGGGACATGTAACGAAAGCTCTTAAAAATTCCTTCAGGTTTATTTTGTGCTTTTATCCATATTTTGCTTTCTTTGGGTCATAAACTCTGTATTAACCTATTTTTATCTTTGCTTAAACTGTCATCACTTAAAGCCGCAAGCTTTATGTTATAGGATCGTCTCTATCCACTCTTAAAATCGTTCCCTCTGACATTCATTAATTTATTATCTGCCATGTAGCTTCCTGTGTTTCTTGCACATATTCAACCTCTTGAAGTTTGGGTTTTATAAATTTGTATTCTAATTAGAACAAGATTTAGAGAGTCTTACAATTTTCTCTCTCCTTTTCTTTAATGCCATGCATGCTAAGCAACTTTGCATTGTCTCATAAATCACTGAAGGTTTGCTTTTTTGTTCATTTGTTTTCGTTTGGTTTGGTTTTTCTGTTTTTGTTTTTCAAGACAGAATTTTTCTGTGTAGTTTGGCTGTCCTGGAATTTGCTCTGTAGCCCAGGCTGGCCTCAAACTCAGAGATCCGCCTACCTCTGCCTCCCAAGTGCTGGGACTAAAGGCGTGCACTACCGCCCCTGGTGAAGGGGCTGGTTTATTCTTGTTTTTACAGATGCATTTTATGTCTATCTGTCGTCAGAGGTCATCTTTTACTACTGTGCAGAGGCCATGATGTTTTATCTCAAGTGTTAGTATTTTTCAGCCTAGAGGTCTCCTTTGGTTCTCACTAAATCCACTTTTTCGGTCCTTGAGTTCATGCGTTCTTTTAAATAAATATTTGAGTGTGGTCTGTGCTTTCCACAGACGTCTATCTTTTCGTTGGTCCTTCAGTCTCCATTTCTTCATTTATTTCTCCCTGCTATTTCCAAATGTCCTGCTTTTCGGAATGCACTAGTAACTGTATAAACCCATTTATCGGACACTGTGAACGCCGCATGGTTGAGTCTGACTTGGTGGTGGCCTGACTTTCAGTGCCGAATGCTGTCTCGGCACAGAGTTACCTGCGGAGAGCAGTCTGCCTCTTTTA
This sequence comes from Cricetomys ansorgei, assembly GCA_026225945.1. NCBI lineage: Eukaryota > Metazoa > Chordata > Mammalia > Rodentia > Nesomyidae > Cricetomys > Cricetomys ansorgei. The sequence continues at coordinate 4,555,105 of JAMJFZ010001232.1, read as the reverse complement.
GGCTTTCTTTTAACTTTGCTATCATACATATAGGATATTTCTACTGTAAGGATAATTCGTCCCCTGATCAAGCTGTGACCCTGATAGCATCTGCTACATCACAAGGAGACGTCACTGATCGTACTTTATTTGAATCCACACCTCGTGTTGCATCTGGAAAGCTTTGCAGCCCGTGGCTCCTTGCTGGTGCCTTGGCCATCTTGTGAAGCTTCACTACACAGCGGCATGACCGAGTGGTTAGTAAGACTCCAGGGGACTGTTCTCCTGATTTCTGGAGCTGCTTGTCTTTGTGTAGTTCCTGACCTTCTGGAACCTTCCTTGAAAGTTCCAGCCAGTATAGCATCCTTGTGTTCAAAGGTCAATTTCTTCAGTTCAGTAAAGACGTAGAGCTAGAGTAGGGTTCCCTTCCTGGTCCCTATGTCCTGAGACTGCCCCACGTAGTTCTCAAGAGGCTTGCCTTCCTTGTCTCCTTCTTGGAAATAATGTATCTGAATGGTTAAGCAGCTATATTGTTTCCTCTGTGTGAGGTCAACTTAGGATACTTCGTTTTCCTCCACAGAAATAAGCAGAAGTCCAGATCTGAGCATTTAATAACGCCAGCTAAGCATGTTTTGGAGACTCGTGGCTAGCTGCAGAGAAAAGCAACTTCAGAAAACATAATTAATTACTCCAAGAAAGGTCTTGTCCAAGTACTTATGCCCATATGGTTTGCCTTAAAGTAGCACCGAATACTCATTTGTGAGCATAAGCAGTGTTCAGATTTTCATTTCTGTTTGAAGGTCTTCTAAACAGCATCTTAATAGACATCTTTCTACCATCACTATGAACTGTTGAATGGTCCAACCAGAGCATGTTTCTGCTCTATGAATGTGTTTATTGCAGAAATGTGTGTCGTGAGTTTTTCTCACTAAATTAAAACAGGGGAACGCCAGCCAGGCAGGTGCAGACTTAGAATCACATAGAAGCCATTTTATGCCCAAGGTTTTTGTCCTGGAAACAGAACATGTCTGGATTGACTCTGAGGTGCAGAGGGAATAGGCCGTACAGGTGTTGCAAGACTCCTTCCTGGTGTCAATCTGCTAGGCAGTGCTCTAAGATGGTCTTGTTTGCATACTTTATTTAATCTGTCCTGCTATTGATTGTAAGATGTAAAAAAAGTTCTGTCAACTCAATGATGATGTCTTCTCCACGTATAATTGTCTATTCCATGTTCCCTAAAAAAAATACGTGTGTGTTTGTGTGTATGTATGTATGTATGTGCATGCGTGTATATGTGTGCTTGTGTCTGTGTGTTCTTTGTATGCAGATACTCTTGTGTGTGCAGGTGCATACACACATGGAGGCCAGAGGGCAATCTTGGATGTCTTTCCTTAGGTGCTACCCACACTGGTTTTGTTGTTATTGTTTGAGGCAGAGTTTTGTAATGACCTGGAACTCACCAGAACGCCTCAGGTGCAGATCATAAGCAATCAAACCTCCCCCACAGAAATCCAACACCTGCAGACAATACAAAACACCAAGGCCTGTGCACCCCTTTTTCCAACAGTGCACAAAAAACAATTATTTTAAACGCAACTAAAAAGAAACGTACGCAACATGGGACTTCACAAAATTAAAAAGCTTCTGCACAGCTGAAGAAACAATCAACTGGGTGAAGAGGGAAGCCCACGGAATGGGAGAGAACCTTTGCCAGCTACACATCTAACAGAGGATTAATATACAGAATATATGAAGACCTTAAAAAAAAAAAAGCCAACAACAACAACAAAATGGACCTTTTGAAAATGGACTGGGACCCGAATAGCATTCCCAAAAGAAGGAAAAAAAAAATAGCTAAGAAAAAAAAATGCTCATTATCCTTAGCAATTAGGGACATGCGAATCAAAACAAGTTTGAGATTTCATCTCACCCCAGTTAGAATGGAAAAGATTAAGGAAACAACCAACAGCACATGCTGCAGGCAAAGGGAGCCCTCACTCACAGGGGCTGCAGGGGCGTGGGGGGGAAGACACCCTTACTCACTGTTGATGGGATTGTGGGATTGCAAGCTGGTGCAGTCACTAGGGAAGTCAGCGTGCAGAACTCTCAAATAGCTGAAAGTAAATCTACTGTACGACCCAGCCACACCACTCCTTGGCTTACGCCCAAAGTACTTGGCAGCCTACTCCACAGATACTTGCTCAGCCGTGTGTTCGCGGCTGCTCTATTCACAGTCACTGGGAAATGGAAACAGTCTCAGGGGAATACTACTCAGCTGTAAAGAAAAACGGAATGATGAACTTTGCAGGTAAATAGATGGATCTAGAAAAGGTCGTGTTGAGTGAGGTAACTCAGACCCAGAAAGTTAGACATCAGTTGTTCTTTCTTTTGGGGGCTCCTGGCTCCAAATCTTCAGATGTGAGTACACAACCTGTAGTAACTGTGGATACAAGGAAAATTAAAAAAAAAGAAAGAAAGAAAAGAAGGAAGGAAGGAAGGAAGAAAGGAAGGAAAGAAAGAAAGAAAGAAAGGAAGGAAGGAAGGAAGGAAGGAAGGAAGGAAGAAAGAAAGAAGCCAGGATAGGAGTGTTGGAGAGCAATGTACAAAGGGGAATTTGCATGGTACATGTGTTCTGATCGGGGAAATGGGAAGTGGGGAGGGGCTCTTTACCACAGTAAATACAGAAGAATGTGGGAGACGGGTAAGGGGAAAAAGCATGGCGCCTGTGATCTGATGCGGAAATCACCAACAGGAGAGCCCTCACTGGTAGAGGAGAGAGACATACAGGAGAGGAAGGAGGGGGTAAACTAACACTAAGAAGGTCTGAAAAAGCCACAAGCAATCGCTATTTGCCAAAAACCCTGTAATTCTATGTACAAATATACATATTCAGTTTTAACGAACTTTCCTTATCTAGGCTGATGGAGCTTCCTCCAAGAGCCAAAAAACACCTAATAAAAAATTCCAATACCAGATATGGGAAGCCCTCTTTGGAGTAGTTAAGGGCTGTCCAAAGAACTCCCCAAACCATACAGCCTATTGCTGTTGCCCTTTCTTGTCTCCTAACCAGAGGCGGAAGGTAAGTCTCTGTTGCTGAAGACACCCTGCACTTCAAAATCAGGCTGAACGATCCCTGGGCTGGTATTGACCTGAATGCTCCTTCCCTGGGGATTAGCTTTCCTGGTACCAGATGGCGCCATAGTTCCAAAGGAGGGAGACAGCGGATAGCCCTGCCTGTCAGGATGCCTATGAACCATAACAATGGCCAGCATGGCAAGATAACCACAGGAGGCAGTGGGGACACATAGACCTGGGAAGTCACCATAGGCTCTCTTATTAGACTTCAGACCTGCTCCACAAGAAGGAAACCATGCCTGGAGCTGGAATTCTAGCCAACTGCTCATATATAGTGATGTCATGGTCACTGGAGGATAATCTACAACTACTAATTAGTTAAGCCAGCCTAATTCCTAACAATCTACAAACGCATGTCCTTCTGCCCACAGAGAAGTGTGGTCCTCACCCCTCCTCAAAGAAACTTCTCTTTGCAACAGACGGAGACCGCTATGGAAAGCCACAACCAATCCAAGTGCAGATCTGCGGAACCCAGTCCCAACGGATACATCTACCAAACGACTCCTACATAACTAAGGCTCAGGGACTATTGCAGAGGTCGGGGCGTAAATGTCGTAAAAGCCGGGGCATCTGAGAGTTTGCTGCGATGGAGCATCTCCTAGCAATGTCCTAAGCTACACCCATAAGGTCTCAACCGACGTAACTGCCCGGACGTGAGCTGAACAAATATAACGGGGGACATGCCAAAGTGGAGGAAAGGGAGAAAGGTTTTAATTGTATTACAATCTCAAAAATAACAAATAAATATAAAAAGCTATGTATGAAAAGCATTTCCAGGCACTTGGGCATTCCAAGGGAAGAGAGAAAGCACGTGCACCAGCAGGCGGTGGCTACGTGGTGCCTGCCGCTGAGATTTCAACCGCAAGAAAGAGAGCTCTACAAGTACAGCCTTATGTCAGAGACGCTGCAATGTGACAAGTCCTCACTTTTAATTGAACAAAATGTGGAATTCTTCCTTTCTTACTTACATGCCTCTTGCTGCTTCTTTCTCTCGCCTTCTCTAGATTGCAACAAATGTGTCGAAGTTATTCACAAATTGGGGAAGCCACACAGAAGTGTATGTGCTAGCAGCCCCCCCCCCGCCCCCCACACACACAGAGGTAAGAGCTCAGCGCTCAGGACACGGCAGATGGACTGGCCAACCCTGGCGATAACGTATAAAAAGTGTGTCCTGAAAGGAGCTCGAGGCGATCAGATCACAGAAGTTGGGTCAGGGCTGGCTAACTGGCAGGAACACGTAGAAGAAATACCTAACAGCATGCACGCGTGAGCAGGAATATTTCTCTGTAGTTTTTATTCTCTAATGGATCAAGTTTTCTGACCCGCCAGGCTGAGTGGTGCGGGGTTGAGTGTATTAATAGTCGTATTTGATGTAGGTGTCTCATTGTTTTAACTTCACACTTCAGGTACCTAAAAATATTAAGAACACAGTGTGGGAAAGAATGATACCCAAGTTGGCACATGGTACGCAAATGCACAGGGCTGGACACGAGGAGCCAATCTCTGAGGACATCGTCATTTGCCTCTGTTCTCAAGTGCAAGCTGAATTCAGAACTTATCATGGACGGTCTCTGTCTTCGCTCAGCTGCACGCCTTGTTCTTCCCTCTCTGTCTCGAGCCATCCTCTTCCCACAAGAGTAGATCTGTCGGCCCGTGGAATCAACCTCAGACCAACCACTTGCATTATAGCTAATCCAATAAATAAAACAAAGCAGAGAAATTCTGCTTTTTTTTTTATGATCCGGATTTATGGCCAAAAGCCTTAGCAGACTTACTTTCTCAAGCGGTGGCTGGCTACTTCTAATTTCGGTTGTCAGTGCGCAACTTCAGGCTTTTCCTTTATGGATACTCCGAGCTCTTCCCTGCTCTCACCCCAGACCTTTCTCCTTCCACAGTGGGACCCTGGCTTTCAACCACCCTTTTCTTCATCTTTGTAATCCTGCAACATATGTGAAATCATTTCAGAACAGCCACCTAGGTCATTATTCAGCAAAACAAACCGACTGTAAGAAGTTTCTTTGCAATTTGCCCCCTCCACAAACGCACTGAGGGTAGGTAACAAAAGTCTGTGTCCGTAAATAGCGCAGTTTTGACTTAGTTTCTCTCCCTTCCTCTGCTCACTTCCTCACCCCTTCTGTGCATTCCTTCGATGTGGTCAAATTGTGTTTGTGCTGCCTTTCGGTGCTAGGGTCTCACCTCCACCCCATTCCTACTGAATTCCCTTTATTGAATATATAGTACGTCTGTCAAGCTAGTTAAGAAGTCCACACAGGGAATGACCACTCTTTCCAGGGTCTTTTCACCTCGCAGCAACCCTGTGTTCATACAGAGCATGTGACCAATTCCGTCGCTCTCTGTCTCATCCTCCACTGTGTCTTATAGCCAAGATACATAGGGTTATATTTCCACCATCTTGTTTCTTACGCAAACAACAAAAGCCACTTTGTAGTTTGCTATATTTTTTATTTCAAAGCTTCTCCAGGAAACCAACCCGTAACAGCTCACAGAGCCTTTCTTTACCCTTTTCCATAGGTATAGAGCACTCGATTTAGAATAACCTTTTGGGTTTGTATTTTTGCACTATTGGAGACATGTTATAAGGTAAAATCTAAGACATGAGATCAATGAAACAAAAATAAATGCATTTTCAGTACTGTTCGGCATCCTAAATTCCCGGCATAGAGTTAATTCTCCAGCAATCTGTGAGGGGTACAATTTCACCCACTCCTGCCAAGAACAACATTTACGTTTTAGAAATCCAGTTTTTTTCAGTCCATGAATCTTTCAAGGAAAAGTGGCATTTTAGAATCCATTGCACAGGCTGGAGAGATAGCTTAGCAGTTGAGAGCACTGGCTGTTCTTCCAGAGGACTTGGGTTCAATTCCAGGCTCCCACATGGAGGCTCACAACTGTCTGTAACTCCAGTTCTAGAGGACCCGATGTCTTCGTCTGCCCTCCTTGGGATCAGGAATGTACCTGACACATAGGCATTCGTGTAGGTAAAATAATAATAAAATTATAAATAAAATAAAGTATCAAGAGGCCAGGTGGTGGCACACGCCTTTAATCCCAGCACTTGAGAGGCAGAGACAGGTGGATCTCTGTGAATTCGAGGCCAGCCTGGTCTACAGAGTGAGTTCCAGGACAGCCAGAGTTACAACAGAGAAAACCTGTCTCAAAAAAGGCAAAACAAAAGTCCCTTGCATCTTGGAAGAATGAATTCAAAACAAAACGACACCTTTGATTTCTCTGATTTTTACAGGAAACAGACATAAAATCATGCCCCGAAACTGCCCATGATAAAAATAAAGAGTATAAAGATCAAGCGAAGGAAGAAAATACAAGAAAAAGCGAATCCAGCAGAGTAATCCGATTCGTCTTTTTATCCAAACTACAAAACAATGGATGTTTATAAAAACAGGCGCGGATCGCTTAGAACCAACAGATGCTAACCATTCCAATAAAAACCTCTTTATGATCATTCATTGTGACGCTTCACACCGTTATATCATTAAAGATGGAGGCTTTAATATCTTATCCTATTATCAATGCGGTTTCTTCCACAAGCATAGTTTCTCCAAGAGAAAGCGCTGAACGTCGTTTTCAACGTTCGTAGTTTTGGGCGTGTAGGTGCAATTTCATCTATAAAAGGCACCGAGAAGATGTTTTAAGTGAGAGTTTACTTAGCGCCACAGCCACGTGGGATGAAGAGCGCAGAGAGAGGAGGGCGTGGCTGAGCGGTAGAGCGCTTGCTCAAAATCTGGGCTATCCTCAGCGTGGCTCGCTACTGCAAGCGGGCGCCCGAAGGACTGGACGTATTACTCCACAGATCCTGGCTCAGCCACGCTCATTGCTGCTCTGTTCACAATACAGGAAATGCAAACCACCTGAATGTCCTTCGGCCGATGAATGGGTAATGGAAATGCGGTGCTCGTGCTCTACGCAACGCTGTTTGGGTGTGAATGAAAATGAGATTGAGAAATCTGCAGGTAAATGACGGAACGAAAAAGATCACATTGAGCCAGGCAATCCAGACCCGAAAGACAAATATCACATGTTCTCTCTCTTTGGGGGCTCCTGGCTCCAAACCTTCAGATGTAAATACACGAGATGGACTAACCACAAAACCTGAGAAAATATAAAGGGGCCATAGGTGTGTGTGTGCGTGTGCACGTGCCCTTGTGAGGGAAACAGCAGGGTATAGGAGATACGAAGTGAGGAACGGAATAATGTGGGGCAGCTTCACCTGGGGAGGAGGGAGGGAGGCCAATTCAGAAGGAGAAGGAGAGTCAAGAGATAATACCAAGGCTGTTTGGTAAAACTTCGATGAGTCATATTATCTTATATTTATATTTTATATCCATTTCATATTATTTTTATATATTTATAAAAATATACTTAATTTTATATTTAGAAATATACACAATACATGTAAGTGTACACACACACACATACACATTTTAAAGGAAATAAAGCCACTTAAGCTGACAATGCTTCTCACAAAAACCACAGAATAACAACAACAAAGGAAAAAAAACCCACAGACATAAGAAAACAAGCATCCTGTGGACGGGTTGCCCAGCATGGTCCCAAATGACTCCCAGAGCAATACAGATTATCAGCGTATCCCTTGGCTGTCTCTCGGGTGTTGAGGCCAGGTCCTTTAGGTGAAGACACCACTGCCAGGAGAAGAAGAATTAACTCCTTCCGGGGATGAGTCCCTTACTGGTTGCCTAATGCAGAGTGGTCAGCCTAAAACCATCTACACAGCACCACACGCAAACATGGACTCAGCAGGTTGTATTTAAATACATTTGTGTGTCTGTGTGTGTAGGTGTGTGTGAGCTCTCTCTCTCTCTCTCTCTCTCTCACACACACACACACACACTTCAAATACAATCAACAGAAGCTATCAACTTGAGAGAACCACGGGAGGGTTTGAAAGAGGAGAGCCGAGAGGGCTGGAGAGAGGTAAGAGAGGAAGAAAGCGATGTGATTCTATTTCAATTAGAAACATTTTTTTTTAAAAAAAATAAAAGACTACAAGGTCAACTGAGTGACTGAGAAATGAAGGAATTATTACTTATTCCATTGTGTCAAATTTTAAAAACTGACTATTAAAACGTTAGTAATGAAACACTAATCCGAATTAACTTTGAAACATAGGAGACTAGATAGTCTCGTATTCCAAAATCTATGAATTCTGAGGTTTAATACAATTTTTATTTTATTAAATATTGAAGATCAAAGACAGTCAAACTGATCATTTGGCATACCTCTAGTTCTAATTATTTCATGAATTTAAGAAAAGACATGTTGAGATTGATGCCTGCCACAGAAGCTCACAAAACCCTTCGTCCTGTTTCCTATCAGAAGTTCCTGCAGGGAGCTTCGGAGGCGAAGTTGAAAGTCTTGTGAATTAGAAGAAAACAGAGCCGATGAAGAGTCGGAGCTGGAGAAGAGGCAGATAGACAAACAGACAAAGGATGAGCAGGAGAACAACAATCAGTGAGAAAGAGAGAAAAGGCATCCACCAGGCAGCCGATCGCCTGGAAGTTTCCCAAGTACTGTTCCGGTCTATACCAACCTAGCTAGTCCCTACGTCTTTCCGGAGACCATGCTTGCACCATCCCACAACAGGAAGCATTGCTTTGTTTTTCAGTGGGGAGGGGGAGACACACACAGTCCGAGTATGTGTACCCCCCAAAATGGATGGCTTCTCTCAGAGCAACAGTGATTATAAGCAACAGTCATTATGACACATCTCTTCCTTAAATCTGGACTCAGAGGAAGCTGTGGAACATTTTAGCTGCATGGAGCATCTAACATGGTCCAGTCCATCCTCTCCTCCTACACGACCCGGGCATCTTCGTGCTGAAGCACGAGGTAGAGTCAGGGCTAAAACACAGGATGTTGCCTCCTGGTGCATCTTCCAAGACCAAGGAACCATTCTGCTTCTTTTGACTCAAGAGCACCATCTCTCTGTTTCCCCTCAACTGTCCGTCCGGTACATAACTATGATTTCTTTTAAGGGATGAGCAAACGTCAAGATTTTTATGCATTGCACCTTCCTTTTAAGTTCCGAGGCGACCCACTGGTAACAGAGACCCGGCAGCAATCAGTGCATCATCACCCTCTCTGCGAGGCCATTAAGCCTGGAAGCACGCTGGTTTTGGCAATACAGAAACCAAAGCGGGAGCTCGGCGGAGCAGATCTGTGCTAGGGAACAAAAACCCGCAGGCTGCTTCAAATATCAACGAGGAACCCTGAAATTTTCTATCAATTTCTTCTCATGGCCTTGTGACATTTTCAACTTAAAACTGCATTGCCCGCCATCAAGGCGCTTTGAGAGAGCTTCAGTTGGAAAAGGTAATTTTTGAGTGAGATTCAGCAGGAAAAAGGTAATTTTTTTTTTTTCAGAGAGGTTAACTGGAAAAAGGTAATTTCAGAATCAATTGCCGGGTTCTTTTGCTGTTATTTTGTCTCTCTCTGTTTCTCTCCCTCTCTCTCTCTCTATCTTTTTGTTTTCCTAAGTAGCCCTAATGCCATTCACGGACACTCCATGTCAATACATCTGCACTGGCTAAGTCGTTTGAGTAAGTTTATAGAAACTGTAGCTTTAGGCAATGTTATTCCAGGGCTGTGAGATCAAACAATGCAATCTCGCTCAGCAGCTTCATCAATTCTGCATCAATGTCAGGGTTTGAGCTGCAGGCCTGCACCCAGAATCATAATTTCAGCCACACACACATTTTTTTTGTTGTTTTTGTTTTTGATGGAGAATCTAGTTTCGTAGGATGAGCATTGTGGAGTCGCACGGTAGCCGGACAGGACACGTCTGCAAAGCCTCTGGCGCCTGACCCTGCAATTGATAGGCCAGCTACGGATGGGCCTTAATAGCTAATCTGGACCGCTTCAGTTCATAGTGTTTTGAGATACTAAAGGAAAAATGACTAGTTTCAGAATGCATGTCATTATATGTCATTTGTGTAAGTGGCTGAGCAAGAATCCTTGAGAGCCGAGACCTTTCATCTCCTCATTTTCTGGAGAGTTCCAATCTTTAGAAAGGAAATTATGCAATATGGCTTTAATGGCCTGAAATGAAGACTCTAAAATTATCAAGCTTCTCATATATTTCTCCTTTGATTATAGCATCATAGAGAAAGTGAAAAAAAAAAAAAAACCCTCCCGCTAGGCAAGATGTGAAAGTTGGGGGGGGGCATGAAAAGAGCTACCCCCAAAGCCTCTTTTTAAAAGTAAAACAGCGAGCTTCAACAGCTAGCGTTTAATTCTCTCCTTGATACATTTCTTGATTTCCCGTGAATCTTAAGGGGTTCCCTTTCGCTAATCTCTGTGGGCAACTGTCCTGTGAGCACGTTTGCACTTTCTGGCTCCATAAACACACAGTGAGCACAGGACAGCTTTAACTTTAGACACTCTCTCAGTTGTTCTTCCCCTCTGGAGCACATCACAGGCTGCCCCATTCCCTCCAACACACTAAAGAATAAAGTTAAATTCTGACGCTACGTCCATGTAAAATGACCGACCATTTTATCCGTATGGACACGTGTGCGTGTGCACGTGTGTGCGAGCCGGAGGCCAACCATGAGCGACATTTCTCAGGACTTTGTTTTGTAAGACACCGTCTCTGACTGCCTGCTGCTCAGTGATTTTGGCGAGGCCCGTCTCCACCCCGCCGTGCCAGGATACAAGCATCCACGATACCATGCTTTGTTTTTTAAGTGGATTTTTAAACCGTCATGCTTGCTCAGCAGAAAATGCCATGTTTTGCCAGAAGAAAATTACAGCGATCAACTGTGATCACGTTGATTCTCGTTTTTGTGAGGTGGTTTTCTCTCTCTCTGGGTATGCCTGTGGAATATTATCTTGATTACATTAATTGAGGTGAGATGATTCTCCCACTGTGAGTGACGTCATTTCCTGCCTGGGATCCTGGACTACAGGGGCAGAGAAAGGAAGCTGAGCAGCAATGTGCAATTATCAGTAGTCTCTGCTTCCGAACTGTTGACGCCCTGTGACCAGCTGCCTTCACTTCCCTGCTCTGACGCACCGGACCCCTGATCCGGGACTCCCGCCACATGTCTCTCTGTGTCTCTCTCTAGGGGGTTTGGTCAGAGTGTTTTAAGCACCGCACCGGGAAAGGAAACGAAGACGGCCTGCCGCTCTGGTGTGTGCGGTTCCGTTTCTGACGGCCTCCTTCCTGATCTCCCCTCAACCAGCACGCAAACATCCTTTTAAGTAGAAAATCTGCTTCCTTTTGTCAGGCTTTTTTTTTTTTTTTTTTGGTTAGGCATTTAATATTTATAAGGATTATTAAATCCATTAACTGTTTAGATTCAGTCACAAAGTAGGGGGCGGGGCCCCTCAGGCTACTTTTGGAGGTATTGGTATATTATCTTGATCTGTAAGAAGAGTCTCCTAGAGTCAAAATGGACCATGTCTAAAGTGGTAGACTGTACACAGTAAATACATTTTATATATTAATAAACCAACGAGTATAATATATAGCTATGTAGATAATATATTTTATACTAATTACTAATGTACATCAATTTATTCCTATATAAATAGTCACATATTGATATTTGAGTTTGATCTCAATAAAGCTGTTAGAAATTTTCTTAAATAATTTTTCTGGGGAGGTTTAGTCTAAGCTCCAAGGGAAGTGCCACATGCTATTTAAAATTTGTTGCTTGCATCTTAATCACACCTTAATGTAAATGACTTCTGTCAGAAGTCTTCCTGCATGAATTTTAGGTTCTCAAATCTTTTTAAATAATTTATTTCGCTCAAGCTGTGCCTTTAAATGCGTGCTCATGTTCAAATGTAAAAAATAAGAAACGTCCCAATTTTCCTGAGTTGCAGAGTTCAGACACTACGCCCGGACAGTCACTGGTATTGCTGTGTATCTCCACAGGGTATGGAATGGATAGGAATGAATATGGGTACCATCTGTAAGTAGAAATGCATGGTTATCACTATAGAGTATCCTCCTTTGAGACAGGCTCTTACAAAGCCCAGAGAGGCCTCCAAGTCAATGTGATTCTCGGATGACCTTGAACTTCTGACCCTCCTGCCTATACTTTTTTAGGTAGTGATGGTTGATTGAACCTAGCCCTTTGCACATGCTTGGTAAGCACTGTGACGACTGAGATACAGTCCCGGCCAGCTTTTGTTTGTTTGTTTCTTATTTTCAAAGATCTGCCTTTCAGCCACTATAAATGAACTGGTCAGAGGCTGACGTCCTAGGTGAGCTGTCCTGTCTTTCCCTTTAAGGTTTGTCCAATCAGCCCGTCTACAACAAACAGCAAGGTGAGACTGTCGCTCATGCTGTCCGAGTAGCATGAATGTGCTCCGCCAGGAGACAAAGGAAGACTGCTTCAGCAGGAACTCGGCATACCTTTAGAGAGACATTTAAGGTTCAGTCAAGTTTAATTCTTCTCAGGCTTGTGAATGGGAGGCGACGGTGAAGTTATCTCTTTATATAATTTATTGGGCAATGGTAGCTTGAAAAACATTCAGCCCATGTGAACCTGGACCTCTGAGATCTGTCGGTGTATATTGTTTCTTTGTTTTTGTAGGGAGTGTAGCCCTTTTGGAATTGCAATCTAGAGGGTTTTGCTTTTCTTCTAAAATGTTTCTGGCTTAATAAACTTGACTGCTGCCAGCGTATCTTATTATTTGCAACCGACTTGAGAGGGGGCAGAGGCAGGGATAATTTATCTAAGACAAAGGGGAAACAAGAAGAAAAACAATGCCTGTCTTGTCTCTTGGACCTGAACTTTGGGGCATATGAGGTGTGAGGTTTTATCAATTACACCTGACTTAGCAGGAAAGAGACCCTCTCCAGCGATAGAACTCGCCTCCTTGCTTCTGAGGTTCAGTTTAGAACCACAGGGACACCATCCATCAAAGGAACCTTTCCCGAAGAGGAGAATCTTGTTAAGGCTGGCTGTCAGCCTAAGAAAACTAATCATGGTATCGAACAACAACATGATTTTAGCCTGCTTTCCTCTTCTCTTCTACTGAGCAGGCCATTAAGGAAGAAGGCCGACAGATGTGCACCAACCAGCTAAAAATAGCAGCCCTGTTCTAAATATCAAGTGTGCCTGTTTGACGTGAGAGCGAAGGAAAGGCTAGAAGGCCCTGCACCTCCATGCAATGCAGTTCAGACTTGAGGCTGGAGTCCAACCTGATTCAGCAGCGCAGATGCAGGCAGGTGGGCAGTTCCTTTAGCCAAAGGACTTAATGACTTCTTTAGAGTGACTAGCTTTTCCCTGGCCAGGTCATGTCGGAATGCACACATACTACGACTGATCGGGGTGTGTGTTATATCTTGAGTTTGCTCAACCTGGAGTCAGAAAGATCGATGAGTGGGTTTGAGTCTGCAAAACAGACTCAAGGCATTTTATTTTCTTCTGACTGTGTTCTTTTTATCTTCTCTTCAGTGTGGCTCTCCTTTCTGCTTTCTGCTACGGTACCAGCTGAATGCTGATGACCTCTTATGACAGCTGCCTGGGTGCCCGCTGATCCTGAACTACGACCCCGGGACAAAGAGTTTCCTTTCACTCTTGTGTATTTCTGAACACAGAATTCCTGGAGACATTGGTCCTTCCAGCACCTAAGCTCTTTCTTAACCCTCCCTCCACCCTGAAGACCCCACCAGTCCCTTTCTGTCCCCTAATAATTAATTCCCCAACACCCCGCTCACTACACAGGATTTTCTACCACAACTTAACTGGTAATAAATGTTAGCCATGGCTTTTCCTGTCTGTGCACATTAATAAATACTTCTTGATTAATTCAATCGCTCTGTTGCAGGACAGATGGCCTAGATTTTGTTGTAAGAAGGGGCATTTTCAGAAACAAACACATTGCGAATCTTTGCACAGAAAGTGTTGCGTTTACACTTATATATATCTTTGTCATACAAATATATCTTTGCATATAATCTCAAATTATATACCTATACCTATACCACCTATACCACCAGAGCCACCTGAGGGACTTTAGTTAAGTCCCCGATGGCGTAAGAGGACTCTGCTCAGTCCGAGTGTAAAGGAACAAGAGAGAGAACAACCATCATCCACTGTCTTCTTTGGGAGCAGGCAGGAAGAGGGTCTGACTCGGTTACAAATGTCCATTTCATAAGGCTCTGCAATCATGCACTGGACCTGAACATCTTCATCTACAAGATGATAAATCTATGGTTGGGACCTAGATTTGAATCCTGGTTCTAAAACTCACTGTCCGTGTCTCTTTAACCAACTCACTTCACATCTCTGGGCCTTAGTTTCCCTTTTTGCTAAGCTTCAATTTTTTTAATTAAAAAAAAAGATTTTTGAAGAAAAAAAAACAGTGGGTAGGTCCTCAGGAACACCAGACATTGACATTGTTCTCTCTCTCTCTCTCTCTCTCTCTCTCTCTCTCTCTCTCTCTCTCTCTCTCTCTCTCTCTCTCACACACACACACACACACACACTGGTCATACCCAATGCTATGCGAAAGTAGACTTCCTCCATAGACGGGGAATTAAGGAACAGTGAAGTCCAGGCAAGGCTCTCGGGAGGCCACAGAGCATGATCTGTTTAACAATAACTACTGTAGGTAACTTAGTGCGCTTGCCCAGACACCTTACTGCAAAGGCTCATGGGTCTGCTTGTAGTTTATGTTCACATTCTACACGCGTGCGTGTGTGTGTTACGCACGGTATGGATGGTATGGATGGGAATTATACTAGTCACTTAATTGCAGTTTGCTCTTTTCCCTTAACAATTTTCTGGGAGATGTTTCCATGATACTGTGCATAATCTAATTGCAAAGATGTATCATGTTGTAATTTCTTTTTCCACCCTCTTTTGCTGAGTTATAATCGACTGTTTTGATCCTTAGTTTTTTGTTTTGTTTTGTTTTGTTTTGTTTTACTATAATCACTAAGACTGCTGTGGTATCCTTTACCTAAGATTTTTACCTTAGGTTTTAGACACACTCATAATGTTGTCTAGTTTAGACTCCTGGAGGTTAACTGACAGACAAAAGGCATGTGCCTTTTAAAATTCGACCAGATGCTAAGTGGTGGTGGCGCACACCTTTAATCCCAGCACTCCAGAGGCAGAGGCAGGCAGATCACTGAGAGTCCGAGGCCAGCCTGGTCTCCAGAGTGAGTTCCAGGACAGCCAGGGTTACAACAGAGAAACACTATCTCAAAAAAACAAAAAATAAAAATTAAGATTAAAAAATTTAAAAAATGAATAAATAAAATTTGACCAGAACTAACAAATTTCCTTTTAGAAATGCTACTATGACTTTTCTGTATGACACACCATCTAAGAACATTCTTTGCTCCCTCGTCTGCCAGTGCTTTAAGAATTCATTCTATTCTCTTTAAAAGCCCAATAGATAAAAGTGGCGTCTTATTACAGTGTTTACTATTCTATCGATTGTCAGTGAGACTGTCATTCGTACCAGGAACTGGCCATTTGTTCTTTTGATGACTTTCCCTTTTATATAACTTGCAATTTTTCCTATTGGGGGGTCTTCTTTTGTTATTAGTTTGTAGATGCTCTTTGTATATTATGGAACTTAACCTTTTGTTTATTATTCATGATGCAAGTGTTTATTGCCTCATTTGTCCCTTGTCTTATGACAGTCTTAAGTTTTATATAACTCACTCACCTTGTATGAGTCATGCATTTCTTATCTTGCTTAGGAAGAATGAACCCAGTAAGTTTATCAAGGCATCTTTTGATTTCCTAGTAGTTTGCTTGCTTTAAATGAGATGGATATCATCAGAAGTCAAAAGTCAGTGTCAAATACATGAAATAATTGATTAGTCGTTTTAAGAACGTCGATTCCAAGGCTGTCTGGGACTTTTTCTTGCTGTCTAATCTTGGGCAAGTGGCTTAACCTCTCTATGCTTTGGTTTCCCTAACCGTAAAATGACGTTCGTAACCACAATACCAGCTTTGTGGAGAGCTGGCGAAGTACCTGACACACACGTTAGCCAAAACGTACACCGCGGCTGCGGATCCTGAATCTGAACGGGGAAGCAGACGCACAGCCACGAGGCTTGGAAGACTTGAAACTCATCTAACACAGGTACTGACGTTCAGACTCTTCTGTTAGACATCCCCCCAGGCTCAGAGAAGCTAGCCCGCCTTCCGTCACACAGGCAAAAGTTGATCATGCCAGGGCAGCTCCGTCTCCTGAAGTGGCCCGGGCAGAGGCTTGTATTCAGAGGCACTATTACTATCCGAAGGTCCACCTCTGGACTTGTAGACAGTCTCTACATTTCTATTAATGCAACTGAATATCTGAGGACAGCAAATACAGGTTCAGGAAGCCATTTAACTCTGATGGTTTGTCTGTTTGCCCCTGTCAAAAACACACAAGGAACCCATGTTTGTTTCTATTGATCATTATATATCATGTGTGTGTGTGTGTGTGTGTGGTGTGAGGTTTTGATGATCTGGACATTCCTTTGGGCCAAGTACAAAGAGCCAAGAATCATGACTTTCCCATTGCGGTAAACACTGAAGTTGCCATGCATTCCTGCTTATGGTGAAAGGAAGTGTACCATTATGACTGACCACACTGAGGGGCCCAACCTTACAGGCTTGGTCAACTTGCAAAACCTCTTGCTAGTGAACTGAACATGCCTCATCTCTGTTTCCGTCGGCTCGTTCCTGATTCCGTTAGCAACTGGACTCACTCAAGGGAGGAAGCCACAGCGGACAGAGAGGAAGCATCGACACAGGGCCTCCATAGCGCAAAAACATATTCCGTAGTAATGGCGGATTAATAGCATGGAAAATTTAAAAAAGCTAGATGGTGGTGGCGCACGCCATTAATTCCAGCGCTTGGGAAGCAGAGGCAGGAGGATCTCTTGAGTTCGAGGCCAGCCTGGTCTACAGGACAGCCACAGCTATACAGAGAAACCGTGTCTCAAAAAACAAAACAAAAACATTACTTTTGAGTTTGGATAGCTTGCATTTTTAGTTTAATCTAAAAAAAAGAAAAAGAAAAAGCCAAGTTGCCACAGAAGTGGACTTGATGGGTGAAAAAGTTGGCTTGTGTGGAGAAGGAAACAGAGGGCGAAAAGAGGCAGCCTTTGCTCCGGGGACTGTGTTCCGCCGGGAGAGAGAGAGTCTTCACAAACACCCTGTGCTTTGCTTAGGAGTATGTGTCTGGTCATGGCTGGCATCCAGCACACCGTGTGGGCAGGCATGGTGCATGGGGCGTGGTCACATAATAGTGACTCAACAGACGAGTGCTCTGTGTTGCCACATGTGTCTCCTGTCAGCATCTCAGATTTCTTGGTATTTTTGAACTTGCAGCCGGGCAATTTTACTTTCCACCTGGCCCCACAAACTACATAGCTGGTGCTGTCTACACAAAAGAGCCTCAAATGGTCCAGAATCCCCAGAATGCAGTGGGAGCAGTAACACGACGTTCCAGCCACAGAGAGACAGAGAAGGTGCTTGGGAGGCAGCCAGCAAATGTGAGACGGCCCTGTAGAGGGGGCCGAGGATGCGTAGCGACAAACGTAGACTGATGTCCAACGACCATATGGGACAACAGACACCAGTGGATGCCAGGCTGGATACCCAGTGCTGGGGCCAGATGCTCTTGCCTGATGTTCTGACAGCTGGTTCAGTGTCCTGGGGCTCCTGGTGTCTCCAGGAAGTTAAGCAAGGAACTGGAATCACCCAAGATTTGTGCCCACACTGTATCTGGGGACTCAAAATGAACTTAATCGAAAAGACTTTTAAAATAGGCCATTTCTTCCACATCTGATTGTATAAACAGTAGGTTTTACAGGTAAAAGACTTCCTCGTTTTACAAACTGGTGTATTTATTTTCATACTTATTGCTATTTATGTAAATAGTATCATCTTGCATATGTGTATCTTGCATAAGATACACGCTTGTACTTAAATTTAAAGCTAATAAATTATGTTGCTTCTACGAAGTACAGCAGATTTTTTCCTATTGTCAGTCAGTGTAGACACTGTAATGGTTTTTAAATGACTTCAATTGAGTAATTTTCTGGTGACCCTCGACTAATTTCCTGCCTTCATAAATTTCAGCCTCTTAATTTTCAACCTGGTCTTGTTCAGGGCTGTCCTGGGAAGACAACACGAATTTGTTAAATTCTGAATTACAAAAGACAGGCTGCCTTCTGGAATTGGAAACGCATGGGTTTCAGAAAGAGCCCTTCAGGGCCTGACATAATCCGGCAGCAGCCATCTTGAGTCTCCTTTGGCACAAGACGCTCAAGATGGCGTTGTACGTACGCAAATGGGATGCGTGTCTTCGAGGGAAGCCCGGGTCTGAGGAATAACAGATCACTTGTGATACGGTAAGGGTTTCCTCACCATTTGAGTGAAATATTTTTAAATATTTTGGGGTCTTGAATGGAGATCGAAGTCAATTCAATCTCCCCGTCAAAACGAAAAACAAACAAAAAGAAGATAAACAGACAAAACAAACCCAAAAGGGAGAAGAAGGAGGAGGGAGAGGAGGAGGAGGAGGGGGAGGGGGGAGGGAGGAGGAGGAGGAGGAGGAGGAGGAGAAGCTGCCTGCAGCGGTGCCTTTCTGCGGTGTGTCGAGAGGCCATCTTGGTGTACCGAGAGGCCATCTTTTCTCTGTCCTTGAGAACAGCCTGTCCGACTTTAATAGTGTCTGTGTGTCTCAATAGGCATCCTCAGCAGTGTGAGCGTGGAGACTGAAGATCGGGTGTCGAGCAGGCGTCAGCAAAGCGAGGGAGGAACAGAGAAAATAAGGCAGGATGGAGTTTGGGGGTGGGAAGGGAAAAATGATACATCTCTGAGTTTACCGGATAGGGCTTATCTGAAAAAGCTTTGTAGTCCAGTTTTAAAATGATAAACACATAGAGCTGAAAGGGCCCCTGAGAAGTCATCTGATCCGTCCTCCAACCTCCAGGGAGGTTTTATCTAAACCATTTTTACCAAGAGGTGTCTGTCGTATTCTTAAAATTCTGTGGGGAAGCAGATGTGACAGGCTCTCTACTATCCCATTATAATGCTTTATAACCACAAGTGTCAGGAAACCCCTCCTTGTGCATATATATTCCTGCTCCTGTAGCTGCAGCCCATTGTTTCCTGATCTATCCTCAGTAGACAAGTCTTCCCATATCTGGATGTGCCTTCTGAATAATAATACGCTCTGTATTTAAGGAGATACCGAGTAGCCCCTTTCTCTTCCTGAGACTAAAGGATCTTGGGGGTTTTGTCCCTTTTGACTTTGCCAAACTCTTCTGTCCCCTTGAAGGTTTTCCTGTCTCCTGCTGGGCTTCTTTCCTTGGCCGAAATTTAGACAAGGGGGGGGGGCTTCCCTGTCTTCACACGCTAGACACATGGGAGTGTGCCTTTGGGTTCTTGGAGAGTAACAGCTCTTTTACCATAACACCCCTTTCCTCTTCAGCTCTCAAAAAGGTGACTGGGACCGTGAGACACTCTGAGAGGAGTGGGAACTGGCTTCAGCTCGCCAAGAACTGGAAGGAAATATGATGTCTCGGTGTCACATTTTAAGAGCCCTTTGACCCCAGCTTACATGCCCCCAGGGCAATCATTTGCAAACCCTACAGTTACTCTGCACTCCTGGCCAAGTGTAGGCCTGAGGACCTAATTCTTGTTCTTGCCTAAAAGAACAGGTGATTCATCTCTGGGATAATCTGGTAACTGTCCCCATGTACTCTGCACAGACATTTTTGAAGTCAGGCTGCAAGATCTGCCATAACAGGGAGGCAAATGCTGGCCCTGACCGTTCCCCAACCAAACAAAATCAGCGTCCGTCCAGTATCCCTATCTTTCAAATGCCTTGTTCATGAAAATTCCTCCCGAAAAATCCTTCAAAATCGACTGATGTCAATTTATGGAAGTACAGAAGACGGAATTGCTTTAGGTACATTATAGAAATCCCTCTTTGGGGGAGTTGACACGTTTCAACAACAGGTCCCCATCGTAATTGGGTCCTCACTACTGTACCCCGAGTGCCTTGCTGAACGAACTATTTCCCCAGCCCCGACTTTCTGGAATATCCCAGTCAGTAAAGTGCGTGTCGTACAATCGCGAAGACCCGAGTTCGATCCTTAGCGTCTACACGAAAGGCGGCACATAGTGGTACACTGGGAAGGGGAGGCGGGAAAATCCCAGAGCTCACCGACTGGTTGGCCTTGTGAGAGAGACTGACCGTGCAGGGAAAACAAAAAAGAAACCAAGGTGAGCAATGATGACACTTAAAGTGGACTTCTTGCCATCATAAGCTCACGGACACTTGTGCATACAGAATACTCATACACACGCATGCACCCTAACACACACACACACACACACACACACACACACAAACACACACACACACTACTCAGTTATTTCTACTTTAAGTAGATAAAGAATACCGTGTACAACTATATTTTATAAGGCAAAGGAACTCAACAAGAAAAAAATAAGGCCACCTCACTAAAAGAACGTTCTAGATATAGACCCCTTGCAAAAGAAGATGCCCAAATAGTAAGTATATGTAACAATGCACATCACGTAGCATTGAGGGTTGCAGGTCAAAAAGCGACGGAATACCTATTAGGTGGAATGACCTATTAAAATGGCCATGGTTCAGACATCACGGGAGTTGGCAAGAACAAGAAGCAACTGGCGTCTCCCACTCATTGCTGGTGGAAATGCAGAGTGGCTCAGTCACTTTGAAAGACAGTTTGGCAGTCCCTGACAAGCCCAAACCTTTCCTTAGACCACATAGCCTTCCTACTCCTTGGTATTTGTATAAAGGTTTGTATAAAGGAATTGAAAACTCATGCCCAGATTTAAACAAGAAAGACACACAGACGTAAACAGTAGCTTCAGGAACAACAGTCAAAATCTGGGAGCAAATCTCAAGCAGCCAAGATCTCCCTCAGTAGGTGAACAGATACATTACGTAGCATTCAGTCAGCAGAACTAGGAAAGAAAAATCATTTTTTTTTTCCATGAAAAAAACGTGGCCCATTGCAACGTGGAAGAAGCCTGTCTGACAACTGCACAATGTGCGATTCTAAGAATACGACCGTTTAGAAAAGGCAGAGCCAGGGAGACATCCAAGAGAGCAGTGTTTGCCGGGAGCTGATGCTGGAAGGGATGGATGAGGGACCATGGAACATGCTCAGCAGTGGGTTTCAGGCCATTATAAAATTTCCTAAGTCTGTATAGTGGGCAACACCAAGAGTGAACCCTAACGTTAACTGCGGACTTCCCGTAATAGTTACATGTCAGTGTAGGTCCGGAAGTCACAACCAGTCTGACAGTGTGCTGGACGTGCGTGGAGGTGGGATGTACAAGAAGTCTGCACGTGGAATACCTAAAAATGTTCTGATGTGGTTCATCGCAATGAGATTTTTGAAGGTAAAGAGGAGCACAAGTGTTCCTTCTTGTAACTGGTCAAGTCTGAGAGCTTTCCCAGAAGGCCGAGTCCTACGGAAGGTACTTCATGTGAAATACGCTCTCTATTAACATTCGTGTCTGTAATTATCATCAAGTTTTATTCAGCCTCCCGCGGATAGACGCAAAACATGGCAGCTTCCTCACAGATCCTTGCAGCTGACGGGCAGAGGTTAATTTGTCTGTGCACGGGACACATTAGCTTGTCACATCGGCTGTGGGTTGCAAACAGATATATTACTCTAATTAAACATTGCAAGGAACTGACCCAAATTGTTCAACGCCTGTTGCTGTACTGCTCTCCGATTAGCATGCTTCAGGATGCATGCTCCTCCTCACTATCCTCTCCACAGCTAGCAATGGTTCTCACAGTTACTGTTGCTGGTATGTTAACTACGCTTGAAATAGAAAGTTAAACGGGTGTGACATAATCATGTGGGTCTGCTATTTCTACCCCGCTACCTTGACCGAGAATTTTCACGTGCTTATTTTCTATGGCAGCTGTCTAGGTGAGTCGTAGCCATTCTAATTTCGGAGCTTGTTATGAGGACAAACAGTTGGGGTACATCAATAGTCCATCACAGTTAATTAAATGGGGAACCAGCAAATGTTCATTATACCTTACTCGAAAGCAATCAGGGCAAAGGCCACGTCTCCCTCTCAGATTTGAGACTGCTTTATTTCATCCCTTGTACTTGGCAACCAGATAGA
The DNA here is from genome assembly GCA_026225945.1 of Cricetomys ansorgei. Taxonomy (NCBI): domain Eukaryota; kingdom Metazoa; phylum Chordata; class Mammalia; order Rodentia; family Nesomyidae; genus Cricetomys; species Cricetomys ansorgei. Next base: position 4,532,807 of record JAMJFZ010001232.1, on the reverse strand, counting down.
AAATGTTTTTTGTGTGGTAAGGACAAAGGTAATGGAAGCCGGGTTGACAAGATGCATTCTGGGAATTAATCACCCAATGGGCGTTTCTTTTCTTAATTTTTAAGCCAGTTAAAGTTTCCACCACATCTGACATTAGAATGGCTTCCCCTCACACACACCCCTACCGAGAATCATAAATTCCATGGCGTATCTACCAAGTGTTCAGTACCTGGATACTTAGTAAATACCGAATACAGGAAACAAATGAGCACACTGCTTTCATCTTACCTAAGGCAGGAAATTTTCCATAAGTATATGAAATATTGCCCCAAAACCAAAATTCCCAAACCAGGAAGGATAAATCCAGTTTTCCAAACCAAACAGTAGAGCCAGCATCTGAGTCAACGCTGTGTGTTTCGTCAGCTCTTCCACGTATTAAGGGAAGACATTCCTTACAGTCTCGCCAGATCCGACTACCCCTATTAAAGGCACGCTTCCTGAGCCAGAGAAGGCACCGGTAATAAACGGCTTTGCCACACATGCGGAAGAGCTTTGCAGATGGGGAGCACTGGGGTTCTGACTCCCTTCACCCTTCCTCCACCGATCAGTACGGGCGCTTGGGTCCTCGCACCGAGTGCTTCGCTTCCCCAAGGAGCAGCTTGGTCAGGAAAGAAGCTGAGGTGCTGACAGACTGATGTGGTCAACCCCTCATCCTGGAGACTGAGGAGCTGCAGTGCAGTCTGGGACCGTTGCACTGGCCTGTCTTTGACAGGGGGCCCGGGGTCTCTCGGCAGCATCAGGCCACTCCCATCTAACTCTAAGCTCGCTAGCTCCTCTTTTCATGATTCCTGCAATGACATTTTCACCTTGACTGTAGTGGAAGGCTGGGATACAGGGCTGTGGACTCAGAGATGGCAGTCCTTAAGGGCACATGCTCGATATACTTCTAATACTTGAATCTCTAGCCACAGCTCTGGAATCTGAAAGATCCTTTGGTTGAATGTGTATCTGGTTTCTCTCTGTGTGTGTGTGTGTGTGTGTGTGTGTGTGTGTGTGTGTGTGTGTGTGTGAGTGTATGTTGGAAAAAATGCCCTCATTTTCCATTCAACAAATACAAGTGACACAGAGATGAACCAGCAATGTCCTTGACGTCCAGGATTTCATCCCATACACAGAAGCTGAGACAACATACCAACTAGTAGGAGAAACGACTATATAACACGCCAAAGAAGTACAGTGGTGGGAGCAGTCACCTCTCTGGGTTGGGAAGATCTGTAAGGTCAACTTCACTCAGAAGGCACGGGCACAGAGTCCCGAAGCTGCTTCCGGGCTTTGATGAAGAGGACTGGAGGAGTCACGGAACACGGGCATCAGAGCACATTTATTCATTTCATCAGTCAGTCCATATCTGCTGGTGCCTACTGAATACTTGCTACATCCTAGAAGAGAAAGGCAACTCTTACTTGTGGGTCTTAACTCCCAGCTGGAAAGACAGACAGATCTCAGGAGTACCGGAGGGCAGAGGTGGGGAAAGTCTTGGTTGAATTTCAACATGATGAACGGGCTTCTGGTTGGTCATTAAATTGCTCAGAACTATCCATTGGCTATCAAGCTTAGAATCAAACCCAAAGGTTTTATTCTGGTCTGCAGAACTCTAGATGAACATTCCACTCATGAGCCCCCACCCCACGGAGAACAAGCAAATAGCATAACCTCTGTGTCTAAATATTTAAAGTCATAAATAAAACAATAAAGAATTAAATAATAATCTCCTCTCTCATTATGGAGAACTTATCTTTGTAGCCCTAGCTGGTCCAGAGTTTATCATTTTTCCTACTCCAAGCGTGTGCAGCCACATCCAGATTTGACTTCCCTACCTAGTGGCAAAAAAATCAAAATTAAATATGTGTAAGGCTATGGTATAATTTAATTTATTTATTATTTATTTATTTATTTATTTATTATTATTAATTTATTTAATTTCTAAATTAATTTATAATTTAATTTTTACAAAATGCTTAGTGATATCAAACATTTTTCTATAATTTCGATTTTTAGTCTTTCAGTCTAAATTTCCTAAGATTAAAATACAACTTATGTCTCGTGACAAAGTTTTAAATGAAACTGGAGGAGACAAACTTTCATTCAAATATGTTGAAATTTTAATTTACCGTTACGCAACATTTTTACAGTATAAATTAAGCACCGTTGTCTACCTGTTTCATGATTGCATTCTATGCCTGTTTCATCCAGACCCACATGTACGCCAATAAGGAGCGAGAGATACGCTGCTTAATAAGAAAATATACCTTCCTTTCCATACTGGGTGATTGCAAAGGCCACCCTGGCTCATGAGCTCTACCTAAACCAAGAAGTGGGATGAGAAGAGTTTGCAAGATGAAGAGTCTGTGAGCAGTCTACATCACATAAGAATCAACTGCCTTCATGCTTTCTGAGAAAAGGGCTTTGACAGTGAATTAGTCTCCTTTGTAAGCAGAATGCTCCCACATCTAAGACTCTAGCTCAACTGTATTCCGAAGCTGGGCGTCGGCTGGACGACCTTCAAAGCTCAGCATTTAGGCCGCTTTCCTTTTTATTTTGCAGTACATGAAGGAAAGAGATATGGAAACAAAGTCCTAGTTGTTTGGGACCTGGGGAAGAAGGGAATGAGGGCCGTTGTCTCAAACATCAGGTTGACCAGAGAAGACAGTCGGCTTCCTGGAGTAGGGAAAATACACCCACCATGTGTGTACTCACCCATGAGTGTGTGGGCACCATTGCGTGCACTCATGACACGCACATCTGTGTAAAGGGGCTGGGGTATGAGCCTCTCTGTGATGTGTTTGTCAGTGCTAGAGATTAGAATTGGCAGAGCTGAAGGCTTGGGTGGGAGAAGTCTTAGTCAAAGCTCAATACAATGGGCTCCTAGTTGATCATGCAACTCTAAACCATCTAATGGCTACCATCTAGGGTCCAAGCAATGCCCTCTGACCTCTCGTGCTTTCAGACACACCCAGGCAGACTGTGCTCCAGAGCCTGTGTACTTTCATACTTCGCTGCAAAATCCCTGCCCTGCAACATTGCATTATTCTTCTCTCTTTAAATTCATGTCTCTGCTCAGTGTCATTTCGTGCAGCACAGCCTGGCTGGCTAACTATCTAAACTAGCCCTCTCGTCCCAACACCGTCCACTTCCCCGCTCTGCACTTCTCGCTAGCTCTTACTAATGACGGAGATTGCATTGCGTATCTGTCTCCCAAACAGGGTCTATTACTGGAAGAGCGGAGCCTTGACCCTCTTTCATGGCCACAACACTAGTACCACTAGTAGTACCCAGAAGAGTTCCTGTCATATGCTGCTTGCTTGGTAATATTTTTATGTGTGCATGAGTACGGGCTTTGAGATAACTGTTGATTATCACAAGGGGGGAATGATTACATTTGACTATAAAGGCTATCACTAAAGGAAGGACTGTCTTCTGTCCAGTGGGTTTTCTGGGCTCTTAGGCAATATCGAGAAGCAAGAACATTTCGATGCATCCAGTTCTCCCTACAGGATACCCGTGAGCACTGTCTTCTTCCCCTGGTCTAATGAAGAGCAAAGCAGGTGTGACACCTAGCAAATCAGCCGCGCTTTTTCTCTTCCCCCTACCTGGGAAGTTGGGGAGCTGCCTTTCAATTAGCACAGTGCTTTCTCTACAGCAAAAAAGAAGGGGAATGTCTTCGTATTAACAAAGGCCAGGGTGATCTGCCTTTGGCTAATACCAATTAACACTTTCCAAGTGACGAGACCATGGGCTTCACAATTCTGAGGTCTCGACGTATCTTTCTCAGAGAGAGAGAGATCAGCGAGGTGCTTCACGTGCTAGGACTCTGCAGAGGGGTCTTTGCTCAGGAACTCAAACGTTCTTTCTGGTCACTTCATGGAAGGACACAGAGATTATAAACAGGAGGAACGAGCTAGAAACCGTACCTTTGAGAAGTGAGGAGTGGCAAAGTATTTTAATAGAATATTTGTTAAAAGTGAGATTTGGCATCTGTTCATTGAGTTCTATGTGGTGCAACTGTCCCTGAATTATCCTGGTCATTAGAAAAGTCAGCACTGTTTTTTTTATTAGAAAATGTATCCTTTTATTTAGCATATTATTTAGCATGCATTTGGGTACCAGAGGATAACCTGTGGGAGTCAGTTCCTCCTACCAGGTGGGTCCTGGGAATTGAGCTTACGTCATCAGGTATGGTGCCAAGCATCTTGACCTGCTGACAGGCCCTCTCGACTGCAATCTTATATTCCACTTCCTTGGGACCCAGAGGCACTGTCTGAGCATCATGAAGGCCTATGGATAGGTGTCTATTTTATTGATGGTGTCTCTAAGGAATTTCCATGTGTCATCTTGGTTCTACTGATTTTAATGTGACTTTTCAGTCCAAATGTGGATGGAAATATATTGTATAAAACAGCCACTGGGTGAACTTCCCAGAGACTTCCTTCCAAATGACCATCTCGGTAAATGTTAATTCCAGAGATCACAAAGCATAACCCAGCTTATAACTGGACAGAAATGAGCAAAGGCTCTGAGGATTCATGGGTCACCTAGTACGTTTTCAGCCACGAAGCAAGGCTCAGGAGCTGTCAGTCATACGGATACGTGGGGCGCTTTGTCATCATGTGACAGTCGTGTCTTCTACCAACAGAGCCTGGACTTTTCCAAAGTGGAATTTGTTGGTTAAATGTAATTTCAATTAATGTTTCAACCTATTATCAGATAACAGGAACTTAAAAGAACTCATAGGAGACTTTAACTCCCAGGGAGATAGAAACCATGTTCCCATTATCAAACAACTGTAGGAAGCCTCTGAAAGTAAAAGACAGTTAGCATCTCGTGGCCTGAGGAATGACATCATGGCGGACTCCCTGGTTTCGAGGCTTGTATATCCAGAGATCTAACCAAAAAAAAAAAAAAGGCCACCAGCTCAGAAATCCCAACCTGAGCCTGCTCTCTTTAGCAAACCTGACCAGGAAAAGAAAAGGGAGGTTTGCAAGGCAGAAAATGTTCAAATAATATCTATCGGATCAGCCAGGGTTCTGTAGAGCAGCAGGTCTTACCCCGCATATATGTGTTTTATAGGACGCTGCATAGTCAAAGTTGACAAGCCTTGTAGTCTATAGTCCGCAAGCTGAGTGACCAGGAGAGCTGATGGGGAGAGCTCTATGCTCTCGCCAACCTAAATGGAACCCATCTGAGACAACGTCTGACCAGATATCTGGGGCCCCATGCATGGAGATAAATAAAGTGCCCGATAAGCGATGTTAGTGTTATTTGTTTCCCATCTGGAAGAAAGAACAAATCAGCTCCCACTCCTTCCCCTGAGTTAAAAGGAATCCCAGGAGCATCAGGATTTGAACTACAAAGTGTAGAGCCTACAAATTTTGGAGAAAAAACTGGGAGAGGATGGGTTAAGTGTGGGGCAGGGTGCTAGAGACCTTAAAACAGTAATTCTCAACCTGTGGGTCACAACCCCTTTGGGAGAGGGTCAAATGACCGTTTCACAGGGGTCGCCTAAGACCATCTGCATATCAGATATTTACATTATGATTCATAACATAGCAACATTACAGTTATGAAGCAGCAACAGAAACAATTTTATGGTTGGGGGGGGTCACCACAACATGAGGAACTATACTGAAACTGTATTAAAGGGTTGCAGCGTTAGGAAGGTTGGGAACCACTGCCTTAAAAGGATGCAATGTGACTACGCAGAATACATTGTAAACCAGGCTCAGAATACTATAAAAAAGCAAAAGTAAGAACTGGAGAGAGTGAAAAAGTTTAGCACGCGAAAGCCAGGAAAACATGATTATGTCTGCTGTTAAAGGTGTGTTTCCTTTGTTCTGAATGTGAGGATTCTCTTGAGCTTTTTACTAATTTGATAAGTCAAGAATATCGATGGTTTTTAAATTTGCCTTTGCTCAGATGATCATCAGACCTATTACTGTTTGAATTTGCTTTCCAATGAATTGTTCCTTATCATGGATGAAAAATTATGCCAGTTTTAAATCTTCAGACTTTCATTGATGGCACACATTTATGGTAAAATGACAGCATTATGACTCTAAATGCTCAGGACCTGGCAGTACGTATAATATTTTTAGAATAGACACACAGTAAAATCAGTCCACTTTATGGAGAACTCCATTATAAATGGAGTCACCAATTTGAAAAAGAACATTATAGTCTTCATGGCACCTGGAGTATTTATAAGTCTGAATACTCATCAAGAGCAGCTTGATTGGGTAAATTATAATATATTTATATCAGGGTGCAGCAATTTCAAATATGTTGATTTTGGTTGACAAATAAGTTCTTTCTCAGGAGCCAGCAAATATTTCTTAGGAGCAGCAAAAACTGTGTGGTCTAACCTTCATAGAGTCAATGACCACAAAACCAAATACATGTCCCTAAATATTCACACAGGACCATGAAGCAGGGAAACGAACACGAAAGGCTATATTCCAAAATGTCACCATTTTCCCCCTGGGTCCGGGATCACGTGTAGGACGGGGCAAAGGGAAAGAGAAGGGAGAGATAAGTAAACAGAAAGTTTGAAGATCAGGGGAAAGTTGCGTGTAATATTTAAAAGGTATGTATAACAAAAATCTATTTATATAAATGCGGGACACAGATGGAGACGCGCCTGAAGACATGTGAAAGTTCAGCCGCATGAATATTAATGATGGCTGCTGAAGGGGGAAGGACTTCAGTGATGTTATCTTATACTTTCTTCCTCATAATTTACAAGTTGCACGACTTTCTAATAAACGAGAATGCATTATTTATGTGTCCAATTTGTATATTCAGAAAAGGCCACAAGGCTTTATTTTAATGTGTGGGGGTCAATAATTTTTTTTTTTTGCATAGATCTGAGTGCCGCTAAAGAGAACTCGCCTGTAAGGCAACCGGAGAGAGAGAGATGCCTGTGCTTTGAAAGGGGGTACGCCCAAAGGGTAACGGACCGAGTGTGGACAGGAGGCCTGACCTCCTGGAGGACAAGCAGGCCTGCTCTGAAATGGCGTACTCGTGATTGGGAGAGAGTTAGACAGGGTTTGGATTTCGGAGTGGGGGTGGTGGTAGTGGTGATGCTGATGCTGATGAGGACAATGGTGGTGGTGGTGATCATGGTGGTGGTGATGAAGATGACGATGGTGGTGGTGGTGGTGGTGGTGGTGACATTGGTGATTTTACTGTTGTTGGTAGTGGTGGTGGTGGTGACGTTGGTGATACTGGTGATTCTGTTGGTGGTGGTGATGGCGATGGTGGTGACAGCGGGGATGGTGGTGGTGGTGGTGATGTTGATAACGGCGGTTGAGAAGGAGGAGCTACAGTTCCACTCAAGCACGATAATTTGGGGGTGATAGAGCCTAGTGTCCAGCAGAATGGCTGCAGGCCTGCTTGCGAACCAGATCATCTGCTGAGACAAGCATATCCGTGGAGGATGTTGAAAAGCGGTTGATTCGGGAAAACGTATTTCATTTTTCCTTCTTTTTGTATGTGTATGTGTGTGTGTACATACATGTGCTCGTGGGTGTGAGGGTGCACATGTGTGTGGATGCACAAGCGTGTGTGTGTCTGCGTGTGGAACCCAGAGGTCAACTTCGGGCGTCATGCCTCACCTTGTTTTTTTGGAGACAGGCTCTCTTTATTGGCCTGTAGCCCTGATTTAGCTATGGGGACTGGAAGCAAGCCCCAGGGATCTGCCCATCTCTGCCTTCCCAGATCTGAGCTTATAAGATCACACCACCATACTGGCTGTGTATGTAAGCGCATGTGTGTGTGCGTGTATGTGTATGTGCGTGTGTGTGTGTGTGTGTGTGTGTGTGCATGTGTGTGTATGTGTATGTGTATGTGCGTGTGTGCGTGTGTGTGTGTGCATGTGTGTGTATGTGTATGTGTATGTGTATGTGCATATGTGCGTGTGCGTGTGTGTGTATGGTTTCTCGGGGGTCAAACTTGAGTTTCATAGCTATGAACTCAGCCTGATCATCTAGCATAATGGAGTTCAGTTTACTGGGATGAATACCAGAGCAGAAGAATCAGACTGGGTGGAAGCAGCAGTCTGGTTGAATAAGTATCAGGCATATTCACTCTCCTTTCTCCACGGGCACCTCCAGAGCTACGTGTCCTGCTGTGTGCCCTGGAAGCTGACCACCATAGAGCTCAACACATAAGCTCCCCTGCGCTTAGCAAGGGGAAGAGAGCTGGAAGAGCAGTGGGCAGGGAAGGGAGAGGTTATTGTGTCTCCATTGAGGTGTGGTTCATCAGCGGCGCCAGCGCAAGTCCTCAAGTTCAAGACAAGGGGATGCTTATAGACCTCACATCGCTGTTAATTACACATTACACGTTAATGCTCTCGGTGGCCATTGATGGAAACTCCCGGCAGCCCATAGGCAGCCGTAACAAACCGCTGCAGACAGGGCAGCTTCAAAAGCAGAAACGTATTTTCTCACAGTTTTGAAGTCAACAGAAGTTCGCAGCCCAAGTGTCAGCAGAGCTGGGTTCTTGTGGTGTGGGAGAGAAGTGTTCCAGGCCGGTCTGGCTCGCTGGTGGGGGTCTTCTGCCGTGTCTTCATGTCTTCTTCCCTCTGAGGAAAGTCCACTTACAAGGACATTGGGCATATTTATTTAGGATGTGCCACAATTGACTTCATTTTGACCTAATTCTGTCTTCAATGATTTTATTCCCAACTTAGTCTAATTTGGTACTGGGGGAAAGGCCTTTAGTAGTCTACTCGGGGGAGGAACCCTCTCTGGTTCTGTATACCTCATCTTATTTCACTGATCCCGCCTACCTCCAAACCCAGCACAGTTCTCCGTTGGGTCCCTTCACGAAACTCTCTTCACATCCCAGTTAGAAGGATGGTGTTTTACTCGATTGATGGCAAGTCCAGGTGGCAACATGGAGCAGACACTGAGCTATTTGGAGCCAGAAATCAGAGGGGGCAGAACAAGGTCTTACGTCTGTTCAGCTGGTCATTTGCTGGCCGCCTCTCTGTGCAGAATCTGGGGTGGAAGGAAGGGGTGCTGATTTTGAAGGGACTCTACAACCGGGTTAGTAGCCTAGGAGGCTAGAAAATGAACCAACGGAGGGATAATAGAGATGTCAAACACGGATCAATTCAAAGATGGTTTGTATTAAATAAAAGACTCTCCCTTTCTGCCCCCCCCCACTGTGTGTGTGTGTGTGTGTGTGTGTGTGTGTGTGTGTGTGTTATATAGAAGAAGAAAGAGAATGAGAAAGAGCCGGGGGAAGAAAAACTTAAAGATATAGGACAGAGGAAGGGACAATGACTTGGGCCAAGGTATGTATTGATCTTGAAGGAAGACCATGCGAACACAGAGAATGGGACCGACTCCGCCTCCATGAGACTGTAGGCGTGAGTATGTGTTTCACGAGGCCACAGGACCAAGTAGAAATGAAAAATCCCTACGGCGAATTGAAATTACCATTGGAAAAAAAAGTTCCCATTATTTGTTGGTTTCCTATGTTAATATCTGGAAAATTCTAAGTAATGGATGACCTGTGTGGAGCTCACCGGCATCGCTGTACGTGGAGCATGCAAATATGTTCTCACTGACTCTACCCACATTAGCATAGTTCTTCTTCTTTATGCCACAATAAATGTTGGAAACATTCCCCAGTTGCTTGTAGGGTAGCATTCACAGTTCTTACCTTATTTTTTTAGATACACACTCATTTGTGGCCATTTCAAATATAGATGAACAGGGACTTTCGGTTCATACTATAATCATTTGGAAAATTAATCTAGGAAAAGATTTGCCAGCTAAAATGCTCTTTAATTTAGCATCCACAATGGAATCATTAGTATATATTAGGAATTCAAGAACAATCTCAACACACTGAACATACAAAGATTTACATTTATTTTTATGTCATGAGAAAATTTAGAGGGCCCCTGGACCAATTGCCTCATTTTACTGTGGGAAACACTAAGGCCCAAAGGCTAAGCAATCTACCTGAATCCCCATAAGGAGTTGGTGGACTAGACTCCAAGAAGCCTGGCTCTACAGCCAGGGCTTTGTGCTCTGGGCTGGACTTCAACACTCTGAAGTCAAAACAACTGGGTTGCCATTTGCGTTCCAGTCTATGATGTACTTTGAACACACCCCACCTCACCACCTCCCTCTCTCTGCACATGAGCCCCCACTTCCTTAAACAATTTTGCTTCTACACCGTGACCCCTAAGCTTATATAATCTTACCTGCAAAGGCTGGGACTGAACAAATGACGGGAAGTGTGGGATATTTGTCTCT